>JAVJAQ010004789.1:0-61003 GCA_032362365.1 Zygogramma bicolorata | reverse complement strand
CTTTCCCAGCATGGTGAGGAGGATAATTAACCTCTCCCACCGGTCTGAAGTCATAAAAAAATGGTTTTCATCAGCCTGAGCATGGTTTTCTCTGGATTGTTAGTAAACCCCCCATCCGGTTCCCTGATGAATTTGAGTTCGCCACACGGATCATGAGATGAGACTTAAGAGACTAGCAGTATCGCTCATGGTGCTAGTTTCGGAGCACAATTGCCTCCAAGTTTCACGTTATACGTCATTGATTAGATTCTTAGAATCGCTTGTTTTCCTAGTAGGTACTCCAGCCTTCCTCTGTATTCTTCTTCCTTGCTCTATTGAAAAGCCTTACCGTTTCTTTACGTCTTGCATTCAACTCATTGAAGCTTTCTGCGGCCACTAGTTTTCTGAGTTAGAGGGCAGTTTTCCTCGAACGCAGTGACGATTGCCGTTCTGATGAAAGCCTCAGTATTTTCCAACTCTTCTGGTGTTCCATATATACCTCGAAAGTCGGCTACATTTTGTCCTACAGATATCCTGAAACCCTCCCAATTCGTTTTCCTCAGGTTCCTAAACCATATGACGTGAGGAGGAGTAATTCCTCCAACGTTATGAATGTTGGTTCAGAAACTGTGTTCAGGACCACAAGGTTCTCAATCAGGTAATCTAGAAGTTCCTGCTCCGCTCGTTGTCAATGCTTCCCCACAGTTCATTATGCGCGTTAGTCGATTTTCTCTACAGTTTACAACAGTTGAAAAGGTAGATGACATCGATCTAAGGGCTCTAAAAGTTTTATCGCAGCGTTGCGAATTCATCATCCAAGAAAGAAATAATTTCTCCTCGAAATAAAAGCTTCTCAGCGAACAAAATCAAAACATGGGCGTTCAGTTCTATGTATGTGTAGGCATTTTATGAAATGAAGTTATTTTTCAGAGGTTGTGGGTTTGCAGTAAAATCACCAATATTCAAATTCAGTTTTTTATTCAGCAACCTAGTTTTCAATTCGGTTCCTAGAAATTCCAGAAAGGGGTTATTGCTCGGATGTTTGTGAAACAAATATAATTTTTACCCAATAACCTCGCCAATAAGACCATTGCTGCTACGGAAACGATACTACAAGCTAGGTTACCGAATCAAACCAGAGATTTCGAAGATTTTTTTTAACTCCACCGTTTTTGCGCATTAAGGAAACGAGCTACAGTAATGAAAAACACCGTAAGAGTGAAATTAATTTTTGAAAAATCTGACCTATGTGAATAGTATCTTGTATAAATAGACTTTCCGAAACATCTAGAATAATTTGAAACCAGTTATAAAATTCGTTGGACACTGGCATATTACTTTAAATTTGCATTGCCTTCACCAAGCGAATGTCACCGTCTGAAGAAAACCCAACGATTTCAATACCGTTGTGATTTGCAAGTTTTTTCATAGTGTTCCATCGATTTCGAACATCATTATGCAAAAAATTATTATTTGTTCCGAAAACACAGACAAAAATGTGCAGGATTCAAAACAAGTGGCTGAGTCATTACTATGTAAGCGTATCTGCTTTTGACGCCTTTTTCAAATATTTCACTGATTTTCCTTGCATTTGCAGCTTCAAACCCATCACTATTTGGCAATCCAGATTTCCTATCTATTGGTAAAGCATATCCAATTATTTTATTTCTTTCGGAATCATACTGAATACGATCTGAAAATAGAAAAATAATTCTATATTGAGTATCTGAGAGAATTACGTCGTCGGCTTCAAATAATTCGCATAATTTTTTGACAATTGCCTTGGAGTCGGGGGTGAAACAAAAACGTATTTTGGGATTTTGCTCCAATCATATTTTTTTCAACAATTAGTCGTGAAATTAAAATTTTTAAAATCAGTGGTGGATAAATACATCTGAAGAATTGAATAGTTTGAAAGCAGCTGATTTCTATGACATGGAAATAACAGAACATTTTAAAGAATCAATTGATCATCGTATTGCAAACATCCCGCGAGTAATTTCTTCAATTTGAACATTTTTGATTCCACCTTTTTGATAATTTTTTAAATGAACTAGCAATTTCATATTACCGAGGAAATTGGGTCACATTATGATTATAAACCTCAGTGGACTAGGATAATAATGAGTTGCTTACTATTTATGACAGTACCGTCTTCGCTTATCCAAATATTATTCGGATATTTGTTTTTATTGAGATACCCTCTCTGTTCTCTGAAACGCATTTTGCCTTCGAAAACATATCATTCACTTTGTAGATTATTTCTAACAGAAGATACAGATGGAAGCGATTATTTGATATTAGCATAAAGAGTTTCATACAGACGGCAGCCTCCTGTCAAATATAAATAATTAGAGAAAAATTTTGTTTCCTTTGGAACCTCTTCCCATGATATTTTTGGGAGTTGTTTTGTGCCGCAGTTATTAGTTGTTCCAGTGCTTTTGATTACGACACAGGCATTTTACAAATATTTGAGCAGAATTGTTCATTTATATCTGCCTCCTTTTTTATGAGGCTTTCCATATCTTCAAAAGTAGGAAAGAATGTTGTGACTATCGACTGTTCTAAATCCAACGAAGCCCGATCTGGTTTCCTTCTATCCCTCTCAATACTGGTAGTGTTACCACTTAATTTTTGTTATTTTCTTGTTCGATAGAGGCGAAGGCAATTCCTATGAATTTGTGCAGAGACTGTTGGTTGCCTTTATTTCATCATCTTTGCCTTCTGAATTCGAATCTTCCTCTGATAGAATAACTGTTTCATTAGGCGTTTCATCTAGTTTCTCCGAAACGGATGGTTTGAGCAGAAAATAATATGATGTAGATTCTGAATTCGACAATGACGTGTTTTTATTTGATTTCTCCTCTAGATGTTTCCTAATGTGTTTGTAAAAAATGGAAACTGTCCAATAATATTCATTTCCTAGTATACTATTGTTGACTTTATCGTCATTGTTAGATAAAAAAACAACTTATAAAACCAAAAGCAGAAACAGCGCTGGATACTGAAGTAGAATTCATTGCTATTCTTACATTGAAATCAATGTCATCGTCAACTTTTGATTCATTTTTCTTCCTCAAATTGACAATATGATTTTTCAAAGTATTATTTAGTTTAATTTTTTTTTCATTTGAATCGAAGTTGACATTCAAAACTTCACAACCCCTTTTTTCTTCCCTTTGGAATCCTCACATTTTCTTTTGTTTTTATTTCCATCGGTATTCACCGAATCATTCGAAATCTCGTTCGAGGATCTGACTAGTAGATATTCCTTCAAACCAATGAATGTTTTTCTAAAGCTGCACGGAATAACAAATTTTTCATAATTCGATCCAAAAAAGGCGCAATATTTATTACGATCATTTTTATCATTTATATCAATGATGTTGGGTAAAATTTCTCTTGCAAAATTTTCTCTAAAGCATCGACATCTCCTCCAGAGAAGTTTGTAACGCAACTCTGTTATTATATCCGCTGATATTTAGTAAGTTAATAATAATGAATTGAGGTACATATGTCAAATGATTTTCGATGTTCTTCCAGAAGACCTGAAATAATCGTATGACATTGTAACTATTTTTAATATCACTTCAGAAAGACAATCGTCTACAGAAATTGTATAGCTCAATATGTAGGTTGTCAACACATATCTTGATTTATATTGAATACTCTTCGGAGTAGCAATTCATTAAAAAAATCTCTCAGAAAATGATGATTAAAATAATGGTACCTAATAATACATTTCTCTTGGCATTTTCTGTCCCTTCTCTAAATCAATTTGGCTTCTGAAGAAATCGAAAGAAATACTTTCGGAAATACCTACTGTTGTGATGAAAAAGTGATATTTGGGCATGGCCCAGCTTTTCAGGTTGACTGACAGTAATTCGATATCTGACGTTAAGCAACGCCGAGCGCGGTTAGGACTTGGATGGGTGACCATGCAGGGAAATACCGTGTCGAAAGCCCATATAACTGCAGCCAAATAGCATATCAAAGCTCGCAGGCAATATATCACTGAGCACAAGATATAAATCATTGAGGATATGCCGTCCTTCGGAGAGGACGTAAAGCTGGCGGCCCGAGTCCATGGATGATGGGCTCGTCAAAGATTCCTACCTCTGGTTGGAATACCAGAGGGTTCGTCGAAATTTCCGGTTATGGGAAGTGTGCTCACCGGCCTTGATAGTAGAAATAGGTCGACGTTGAATAAAAAAAGTGATGTTTTGTTTTACGAGCCATCTTATTATTTCTTCAAAAGTAAAATATGCGAATCCTCAATTGTATTTAATCCAACCGGGAACTCAACCTGAATGCTCAACCGGCCAGAATACCTAAGAGTGGTAGGTATTCTACAAGGAGAATTTTCAGGAACATCATCAACATGAGTTAGTCATCAATTCGTTGAATATACAATGTATATATGAAGTGTCTCTGACAACATGGATGCAGGAAGATGTGTTGGGGTTATTTTTTTGACCTATCATGTGCCTTTGATAGCCTACAAATTAATTTTACTCTCGATAGAATGTATGCAAATGGAATAAGAGGAAAATCTCTCGACCTTATCAAATCGTACCTCTGCCAGCGGAAGGTATATGTTCAAATAAATAACGCATGTTCTGAACCATATAATATTGATATTGGGGTTCCTCAGGGGTCTGTGTTGGGACCACTGATTTTCATACTTTTTGTAAACGACATGCCAAATTATGTGAAAAATGGATCGATCACCATGTTTGCAGATGACTCCTCGGTGGTGGTGTCGGCACAGACTTCTGAGGAACTACAAAAAATTATGACAGAGGTTACAAAGACATTCAATGACTGGTGTAACACAAATAATCTGATACTGAATTAAGAAAAGACAGTATACCTCCATTTCAAGTGTCGGAGAAGTAGCCCCTGCATATCTTTCAACGAAATACAGACTTCCGAATGTACAAAAGTTTTGGGCCTCCACCTGGATGAGACGTTAACTTGGGAAAGACATATAGAGAGTACATTGAAAAAAATGAACTCGAGTTACTATTTTTTTGAAATTGAAAAAAAAAAAAATTTGTATTTGAGGATAACGAAGTAATCGAATTGGATAATAAAGAAAATTTGGAATATTGAAAGTATTCAAAGCGTAATGAAATAATGAAGACTCCGCATGTACACTTAATGAAAGAGATGTTTGCTCCTCGATATTAATTATTTGGGTATTTATTTTCGACCAAAAGACCACTAATGAATATTCAGTGGATATCCATCATTGTCCTGATAATGTTACTGAAATATGTATCCCCATGGATGTCCAATGTATTTTCTTCATGTGTCCATCCAAGGGCGTAGCCAGGATTTTGTTCAGAGGGGGGGGCAGGAAAGGAAAAACCAATAACGAGTATGATACAAATATATATATATATATATATATATATATATATATATATACATATATATATATATATATATATATATATATATATATATATATATATATATATATATATTTGTATTGTACTAATAATAACCAGAAAGGTTCTTCGCAAACCGTTTCAAAACTTCACTTTCAATGACGTCCGTATTTTCTCCAACCATTTTTCTGTGTACACTCAGCATACACAAATGGTTTAAACGGTTCTCCAACATAGTTGATCTCAGCCATGTTTTGACACGGCGAAGGGTAGAGAAGGGCCTCTCTATATTACTGGTAGTACACGGCTTTGCCAAACAAATTAATAGTCCTTTTTTTTTGTAGCAGGAAAGAATATTTCCGCTTGTTCTGAAACTTTAAAAAAATCTAGTTCTTTAAGCTCTTCTGTCAACAAGCCCTCCTTGTCCTTCCAAAGTTTATACCACAGTTCAGTTTCATTATCGAAACTTTCAAAATGGTTTTAATGGCAAAAGTTTTGTGATTTCTCTTTAAAATCAAAAAGTTGCATATTCTGCATAGAACTGGGATGTAGCAATATCAATCTAAAAACGCTGCTCCAGTGCGGATAACAGGGAATCTAAATAAGTTATGGAAATGGATCGCTTCCAAAAATCTGATGGAGACTCAGCAGGGTGATTGGAACGATATTGTTGGCAAGATACAACTCGAGGGACTTGTGAATCAGTTCCAATGACAGCTGCAGTTCTGGTAGAAATATTCAAAATATTTTGGATCTCATTGTCCGCGTTACTGCGAGGGTCTTTTATAACAGACGTTATTCTTTGTATATGATTCATGCATGTATATATGTCGAAAGTCTTTGACTCTATAACGCATTGTCAACAGGTTTCAATATGCCTGAGTATTTGGCTAGCAACCCAACGCATATAATGAATTAGGTTTTAGTAGCAGCGCAATGCAACTGGTAAGCACCTTTCCCTTCTTGAGAAATATTCGAAAGACCCTCGACAATATTTGCGAAATTTCCTTCAAAGATAGTAACACTCTTTTATTTTTGTGACCAGCGTGTCTTACATAAAGCTGGAATGTTTGGCACGTACTTTCTCTGAAGAAAAGGTTTTTGGAATAAGTTTATAATATCCTTCATAGTGCTTATAGTATTTCGAATTTCTGGAACTTGATTCAAATCATTTACGACTGAGTTCAGTTTGTGGCTTGCCCAATGAAAATACAAGCCTTTTTTATATTTCGCTCTTTTTGTACACAATAGAGATGCGTTCGAGTTTCGAGACTATCAAAGAAACGAATACTGAGTTTCCGTCTTTTGTTTAGAATTCTCGCATTCCATTGTTTAGAGATGGGTACTGGGTATGCCAACATCTACGGCTCGGTCTAGAAATGGGTGGCTACCGCTTATCCAAGGTTGATAACTGTCACTGACAGATTTAAAAATTGTTATCAGAGTTCATTTCTTTATGGTTATTATTTATTCTTTGGGTTAGAAACTCTACGACCAAGCGCTTATACCCAGCTAGGGGGGGGGGGGCAGCAGCCCTCCCCTGCCCCTGCCTGGCTACGCCCTTGTGTCCATCCAGGAAATGTCCACTTGTGTGTCTCAAATGGATATCCATTTCATGTTCATAGATATACTTACATATTACGTACATAAAATGGATATCCCTTGGATATCGTAAGCTATCTGGCTTAGCAATGGAGTGAGCATATCAAGTGGATCAACCGTAGATATAGTTTTTCAATATACATTCTTGTTTGTTACAGACACCATGATGGACATCGACCGTATATCCTACATCTTTGGAAGCTTCTCGAGAAAGAAAAGCCACGAAGCTACGGCGGCAAAAAGGCGCTCCATCGAGTCCCCCAAAAAAGTCCAACATCACCACGATAGATCCAAATCGACGCCGCACCAGTCAAAAAAGCAGGCAACCGCCTCCCCCAGAGCCAAAAGCGTCGTCCTCTTCGGAACAGCACCCTGCTCTGACAATCAGGAGGGGAAGTTTGAGTGCCCCGCGTGCCGGGGTCAGTTTATCGATCCAAGGGTGCTGCCCTGCCTGCACACCTTCTGCCTCAAATGTTTGGAGGACCTGGAGAAGAGGGATTTCGCTGTGTGGTATGATGATGATTCCGATGGTAGGTCTGCATCACTTTGACCTAATCAGTGTTCTTAGCACCATCTTGTGAGTGCCATTTGCAGTTTTGAATTCGATTATATGCTTCCCGTTTGTTGCTCCTTCTCTAACTGGAGAAATTATTGGTGTTGCGTTACTGTTCTGTTGTAACCCAGAACACTTTTTAGGGTGGCTATCCTTATTTCCGCTGGTTTCGCTTCCTCCTTCCGAAATAATTTGCATCTGGAATGTATTTGCGCTGTCAATAAAAAAGTATTCGAATTTGGGTTTCGTCCTTGTCTTCTTTACATCTTCTACAGTGCGGGGGTGTATCCTCCCCATTCTCCAAACAGAGCCATTCTTTCCCCATCCTTCAGCTGAGTGCCAAGTCGCCTTGCGTAGGACTTTAAATAATCATTTTTTTATTCTATCTCGCCGTTTTTGGTATGGTATACATATTGGCAAGATAATACAGCGCCAAAGAATCCCTGCTGTCTGTGGGAGATATTCTATTCCTTTACAGTAAGCTCTTCAGCTCCCCTTTGTCTGATCGAGAGAGAGTGTCGGTTTTCGGCTTCGATTCAGCCAACGACACCTCAATCACTGGGCAGTTGCCACCAAGTCGTATCAGCCTGAGTTGGTAGTACTTTTTGTAAACTTGTCCTATTGTATTTTGGATCTCACTCATGCAAGGTTTGTAATTACTATTATTCTTGAGTTTGACAGACCTTTGACTCTTCCTGCAAACTTTCCTTCAGCTGTCGGACATAATGAGATATTCATATGTTTACTCTTCTGAGAACTAGTATTATTTCCAGATGGCGCAGCCTCTCATTCCTCCTACAGTCCCTCTTCCAACTGTAAATTCATTTATTCAATCTGTAAACCTCTATACAGCAGTTTTCAGTTGATTCGAATATTTTCAAAAAAAATCTGGTTACAGTTTTCGGATGTTTATTATGATGTGCATTACTTTGATCATCATCTGGTTAATGGTTTTTGTGACATTCTCCTTTGAGGAAGGATTGGATGCTGTTATGTTTCATCTATAACTATACAATCAACTAGATGTTTGCTTGAATGTGGTTGACAATGTTCCTAGCTGAATGGTGATAGTTCGGACTTCCATTGTCTATATCATTAACTCTATTGGAACCTGTCGCTAAGAATGAAAGGAAGAAAATACAAATCAAATGAGGTAATCAATTCCAAACAAAAGGTTGAAATCTATTTTTTGGTCAAAAATGAAATTCAAGAATGTTGGCTTCCACGGCCGATGTTGATATTTCGCAAGTATTTCGAACTTGAGGACCTTGTACTCGAATTTTCAATTCCGGAGCTTTCGGCTACATCTGCGGCAGCCATCTTCAGCGACGTGGTCGTAGTTCAACCCTCCTCTGCGAGTCTACTATGACTGATGTCATTATCATTGTGAGCTGGCAGTGTATTGTGTTCCCTGATCCAAAGCAACTTTGACGTTATTTCCCCCTATTCTCTTGATCCTCTCTGAAAGAGTCCTAACGTAAGGGATGGTAAGACCTTGTTCCAGTATCTCCTTGGTGTTCCTTTGATTCGTTCGGGCCAATGTCTGTTCCTCTATTTTCTTCGAGTAGCCGTTCTTCTGAAGATCATTCCTTATGTTGTTCAGTTTCTTGTCGCGACTTTCTTTGGTGTTGCAGAGATTGCTTGCCCTATCAATCAGAGACTTGAGGGTTCCCCGCTTCGTAGATTGATGGTGATTGGATTGCTCATTCAGGTATTGTACAGTATGCGTTGGTTTCCTGTAGACTGATGTTTTCCATATATTTATGGTCGTATTCACCTCCATGTCGAGCAAAAGCAGTTTGCTCTGAGATTTTTTTTCCATTATGAACTTGATGGTGGGCCTCAAGTTGTTCAGGTATTGTAGAAAGGCGTACAATTCTGCGTCTCCGTGGCTCCATACTATGAATGAGTCGTGACGTATCTCATTAAGACGCGGGGTTTCTTCTTGGCGTGTTCGATGGCGAATACTGAAAGTAGAAATCCTGAACGCAGCATCCCAGCAAATCCATGATGCCTCCTATTGGTAGTGTTGTTCTATTTTCCAAAGTATCTTCCTCTCTCAGCTTATTTTTGATGATCTCGAGTGCCTCTTTGACAGGAACAGTGTTGTAGAGGATTCCTACATCAAAACTGATTAGCTGGTCTCCTTTGCCTCGATTCTTCTCAAGATTTCAAAGAAGTGTCTGAAGTTCTTCACAAAGGACGAGGAGTTTCCTTGTAGTGGCTGTAGGATTAGAACCAAAAATTTCGCGAGTCTGGGTTGCCAAGTTCCTGGAGCTGATGATCGGCCTGAGAGGTACGCCCATCTTGTGGTGAGGCGTTTGTTGTGGCATATTGAGATATTGAATATGAAATATTAGTCAAAGGAATGCTAATAAAGAAATGAATGAAACGATATTGTGACAATAAAATTGAAATATCGAATATGAAATGTCATTCAAAATGAAATAGTATGAATTTATTTATTTATTTATTTATTTATTCACCCTAACAGACCATAGGTCTAATTACAAGGATGAATAAATGTTGAAACCAAGTTTCAAGTTGAGTGTACTCTCGACGTTTCGAGTGCTGGTATCCACAATCGTCTTCGGGTGATAACTGACAATATTTCGAGGAAGAAGTATCACGTTTTTCTTTCGGACATGGAGAGGTCCTCACTAACGCCTCAGCATAGCAAGCCACCTCACCTCTACGGGCTTCCGAAAATCCACAATACGTACTTCTCAGGCCGATCATCAGCTCCAAGAACTCGCCAACCCACGGACTCGCGAAATTTCTACTTTCTATCCTTTAGCCACTACAGGGAAACTCCTTGTCCTTTGTGAAGAACTCTAGACACCTCCTCAAAATATTGAGAAGAATCGAAGCCGAAGAAGGAGACCAGCTAATCAGTTTCGATGTAGAAAGAGTCTACACCAACGTTACTGTCAAAGAGGCACTCGAGATTATCAAAAATGAGCTGATAGAGGACGAAACTTTGGGAAATAGAACAACATTACCAATAAGAGGCTTCATGTATTTGCTGGAATTTCTCGTTCCGAATTGCTACTTTCAGTCGAAGGATCGTTTCCTCAGTCAAGCTAAAGGACTACCAATGGAATCAGCACTGTCACCAGTTATAACCAACATCTACCTGGAGTGGTTCGAAGCATTCGCCATCGAAGCATTCGCCATCGAACACGCCAAGAAGAAAGCCTGCGTTTGGTTGGGATATACTGACGACACATTCATAGTATGGAACCACGGAGACGCAGAATTGGACGCATCTCTAGAATACCTGAACAATGTGAGGCCCACCATCAAGTTCAGAATGGAAAAGTAATATCAGAACAAACTGCCGTTTTTTGACGTGGAGGTGATGAGGGCCAGAAATATATATGAGAAGCACCCATCTGCAGGAAACCAACGCATAATGGACAATACCTGAATTAGTAATCCAATCACCGATGCCAATCTACGAAGTGGGGAATCGTCAAGTCTCTCGGTGATCGGGCAATCAATTTCTGCAACACCAAAAAAAGTCTCTACAAGGAACTGAACAACATTAGGAAGGATCTTCAGAAGAACGGCTACTCGAAGAAGCTAGTGGATCAGGCATTGGCCCGGATGAACCGAAGGAACACCAAGGAGATACTGGAACAACAAGTTCTTGCCACCCTCTACGCGAGAGGACTTTCAGAGAGGATCGAGAGAACAGCTGGGAAATACAACGTCAGAGTCTGCTTTCGATCAGGGAACACAATACGCAGCCAGCTCACAACAATCAGACCACCGAATAAAAACAGCGACACCAACAACTGCTACCATACGAGTGCGGCAAATCCTATATGGAAGAAACCACGAGAGAATTGATCATTGGTAGTGAGGAGAAACCACGAAATCAGGAATAGCGGAAATGCTCTGAAGCCGAAGTCCCACACAAGGAGGAGCACTGGTTCAAGAGGAAATTCAAGGAAGCCGCCTACAGTCCCAACAACGACGCATTCAGTCATCCCGTCGTGGAGATACGGAATCTGTGGAGGCCGTCTATCCAATGCATGGACCGACTTCCGCTCGATGAGGGAGAGAATCTTGCGATAATAGCTTTGTTCGCGGGTATGATTCTGAACTAGTTCAGGGACTCTTCGCATGCGCAGTCTGAAAAACAGCGTTCGCGGATCACATAGTTCAGGATTTTTGGTAACCGTTCCGTGTTGGCGGACCACATCGAATCTTTTCATTACTCATTCAGAATCGGTTTTAGAAATCCTAGGATTTTGGTTAGGACGGAAAGTTCGGTTCTCGATGTTTCGAAGCAGCAAACAAAAAGCAAAACTATAACTTATCTCTACAGCATTATTATAAAGTTACTATTTTATAGTATGAAGTTTGTCTTTTAAATTATTCGTTTCTATGTACCATATCGGACCATTTATCGTCTAGCGATGAGGATATGGAAAATTTGCTAAAACTTATTGAAGTTCCCAGAAGTAATTATATTTCGAAGAACTATTGCAACAGTTCAGTGATGATCTATATGTAGAGCATTTTCGATTAACTCGAGAAATGACCGAAGAGTTATCAAATCGATATGCTAGGTCTGATCATTAAAAATGGCAGAAAGGGGATTCTGAGAATCGATCTATAACAGTTTTCTTAAGGTTTGCTACAAAGGGAGCAACTAAATTCTATAGGTTCCTTGAGAATGTTCATACCTTGAAGAGACCTCTAATACTTCCTGAAGACAAGGAGAGTGTTATTCATAATTCTATAGGTACATATCTGAATTTCATTCTTTCAATTCGACAAAGAGGAATATTAAAATGCTGAATATACATTTATTGAACAACATTCGAGCTCAAAATGACATTCGTAGTACAAATATCAAACAAGAATAAACTCATGAAGAATAACAACTAAAACGATTTTTTTTATCTTAGAATACTTTCTATAATTTCTCGGCGTATTCAAACACTCCTGCCCCTGGCTGTGAGTTTGGAGTTCTTCTTATAATTCCTTTCAAGTACTTTCCATCTGTTTTCGCAGTTTGCTCCAGTTATTTCAGTTTTGGTGATACGTTTCATTTCTTTTTCAATTTCTTCGAACATTTTCTTTAAGTTTTTCATTCTCATTGAACCCACCTGCTCTCGGTATTTTTGGCACAGTTCTAGGAATATTGAAGTATTTTGGTGTGTCCATTCATGACTCTCCTCCTCAGAGTTTGTTGGACAGACCAAGCATTCGGCCATTACGTCCAAAAATATAAGTATAACTAATAAATGCAAAACATCACTGTTTAATATTACCTCTTTCAGTATCACTAATTTTCTTAGTGGCCAAAATATACGAACTTTAGGTCAGGTAAGAAGTGAGAACTGTTAGAAGACTTGCCCCTTGCCCGAGAAAATATGACAGATGACCCTATTGACAGTTCAAAATCGGTAAATTCGTTCGCGGTGAAATAAAATCCTGAACAAGTTCATAATCGGGCATGCCACCATAAGGAGATCGGGTCTTTACAACCGACCATACCTCGGAATATCGTCAGTTATCACCCGAAGACGATTGCGGATACTAGCAATCGAAACGTCGTGAGTACATTCAACTTGAAACTTGGTTTCAAAATTCATTCATACTATTTCATTCATTTCCTTAATGAATGTTTTGACTAATATTTCATATTCGATATGCCTATTTTATTGCCACAACATCATTTCATTCAGTTCTTTATTTTTTTTGACTAATATTTCATATTCAATATCTCATTTTTTTTGTCACAACATTATTTTCTATGATTAATCGAACCTTTAGTTCTATTTTTTACCAAAAATCCATTTCGACCTTTCGTTTAGATTTGATTACCTTATTTGATTTGTATTTTTATCCTTTCATTCTTAGCAACAGGTTTTAATAGAGTTAAGAATATAGACAATGGAAGTCCGAACCATTACCATTAAATCCACTAGATCATATAATTGTTATCGTATTTGCCAGATGAGCGCACTCTCTATGGATTATCCACACTAAACGCGCAAAAATTACCAAGTGGTGAAATATTTGGAAGCAATTGAGATTTATATCATTGCCTTGGTATTCATAGAATTTCCGATATGGTAGTGAATCTTTGTCAAATTTGTTCAACTATAGAATACTATACTTGAATCATGGCAGTTCCTAAAAAATAATTACGTTGTTCATTTTTTGTCCTCATTCTGAGAGTAACCTGACAATTTTTATTTTTTTACAAGTGAATTAAAGTGTTCGATACTAACGTGCATTCACGGTAAAGGTAAAATACAAGTGAAGGGTCGATTAAATGCGCAGGACTTAAAACTACTGAAAGGAGGTATTTGGCGTTTCCTTCGAATTTATATAAAAAACCCATAATTTTAGATCGACTTCTTTGCTTTTATAGGAGGGAGAAAGTCACGAACAATATTATAAATACATGCACTCCTAACATACTGTGTTCGATATCACAGCCAGCCAATCGAAACTCGAGGACTGCCTGTCCACGTGCTATTCGCGAGAGAAAATAAGCGAAAGGCCCCCTATCGATTTTTGCGAGATCACTCAATGGTTAGATCGCCATACTCTAGTTTGCAAGTGTTTATATGGGTCTGCTGTATTCACTCTTCAGTCATTTTGGATTTTTTGGATTTTTGTGTGTGTTTGAGCTTTAATAGCAGTTGTGGAGATTTTCAAGAAGTTAGTAAATAATTGGAAGGTTTGCTGCTTTTCATTTATTGTAAGCGTATATTTACTTGTTTTCTAGTTATGGGCATAAACGAGTTAATCTTTGATATAATCTCTACGGTATGGGTCATAAGGAATAATTTGGTGTTCAATGCATACTTAATTCTGATTTGGAAGAATCACATCTACCAGCTGAGAACTGCCACTCCTGATACTTTATCATTGCATGCATAAATTGAATAAATTTTATGTTTAAGTGATCGAAGGAAAATTCTCCAACTGATGTAATTTTCAATTATTTCAGGTTTGCATTCATCATTAAATTATGCAATATTCGTCCAGTAAACCCGACTCAATAGCAGAAACTTATAAATCCAAGTCTCATCTGGAAACAACCTCGAGTCTTTCGAATTTCACAATGTTTTGATAATGAAAAACCTTCGAATTTGTTCAATGAAATGTTCTTCTAGTATCCAACTCCGTCGATTGAGTCACTTCTCACAGAGAAATTAATGAGAAATTGAAAACTTCACGAACAAAAGGAACACGAGAACATCGAAGCTCCTTATACACATGCAAATGTAAACAACAAAATAACCATGGACTATGGACAGTTCCGCGTTTCTCCGCTCTAGCGCTGCGATCTTATTTTCTATCGCGAATAATTACTTACTAATACTGAATAGCGAATAGCCTACCTAATATACGATTATCTTCCCTATACGGGTTCACAAAACCGCGGAATGTGTGGCTTTTCAATAGCATGCTTGAGCAGGAATGAAGGAACTTTGAAATAGCTGAACATGTGCCGCAGTTTTGTTAACGAGAATCGTACAAAAAATTATCTTATTATTATTATGATTTTCCATTTCTTATACTGGCTGTGGCCAGATATATGTTAGGACAAGATTGCGCGTATTCAATCACAACTATAATTATCAAATAATAATAGGCAAGCATTATTTCTGCTCTGTACTCAACGTCACTCTTTAACACATCCACACATACACTCGAGTAAAACTGTTGACGAACATCATGTTGTGATTACCATTATATATACGGATGTGTGAACAAATGAATCTCCGCTTGACGCGTCAAATCCTAACCCCGCAATAAATATGCCACTCTCGATTTACTGGTTAGAGTATTTATATTGCTGTCGGATTCCAAAATAGATATTTCACTCCTCCTTGAGGAATCTTCGATAAAGAGTCTATTCTCAGAGCCTCTCCCATACATAATTTTCCTGAAATCATGACATTCGATTTCTTTCATTTTCGTTTATGACAGACGTAAAGCTGTGGCATAATTTCCTGAATCTCCAACGTGTTGAACTAGGTATTTATATCTGTGCTAGGTAAATATTGACTTTCCAAATGCACGAACCCATATAGTGTTAGTGTGTCGCCAAAGGAAAAAGGTCGTTAAATCAGTACCAACCGAGCAACTGGTTTGAAAAAGAATGGCGAAACTTCGAGAATGGCATACATTTGAAAAAAAACTGTTTGAATGCTGTGCATGTGAACTTCAGTTCAACTGGCACCAGATCCAAGTCAAGTATTTCGAATAGTACCTGTTCATTTCTTCGAATCATTCAATAGATTCAATATAGAAGTAAAAATTTTCGTGGGAATCGAAAGGTATTATTTACGGTGAATACGAGAAGTACATCGTACGATACAATGAAGGACATGTTGACATTTATCCAAAATCAATTTTCGGATTTGGAAAGACGACGGCAGGAGGAGAAAGAACTAGAGGAAAAGCGACGGCAGGATGAAAAAGAATTAGAAGAAAAGCGGCAGTAGGAAGAAAAACAAGAACGAAAAGAAGTACTCCAAAAAATTCTCGAAAACGAAAAGAAAAAAGGAGAACTAGAACGAGAAAATGAAAAGAAAATTCTCGAAGAACAAAGAAAGGAAACAAAACGGAAAGCAGACTTCCAGAAGGTTCTAGAGCAGCAGGAAAAGTTCTTCGAGCATGTGTTACATAAAATTGAGTTACGAGTGGAAGAACTGAAAGAAGAACTAAAAGTAGATCTTAAAGAAGAACGAAAGAAGGGAGTTAGGAAATGGACGATGAACTTAATAAGAATGTGGATATTTGTTGTTGTTGTTCTAAAATTGTTCGTTCCGTTAACCAGCTGACGAACGTCAACCCTCAGAAGTCGAAACTTGTGCGAGCAATGGATCAACGAAGCCTTACCTTTTAACGTGCGATTACCCAGCACGGTGGCCCGGCGAGGAATCGAACCCCGGCCTTCCGCTTGATAGGCAGATATAGTGCTAAAGGATATGAGAAATGAGTTGAGCAATGAAATGAGAGGTCTAGAAAAGCAGATGGTTCTTCTCAAGAATCACGATCTCCGCATAAGAGTTGAGGTATGGCGATCAACACCGAGAACAGCTGTATACCAGGCACAAATGAAGACTCGCACACAAAATTCAAGTAAGAGTTTGCAAAAATTTGAGGCAGTTCTTAGGCACCTAATCCAGCTGACGTACCCAGATTTATAGACGGACTAAGAGACTTGGGGATCCAAAGAACTTTACGACTGAAAAACTTCAAGAGGACTACCGATGCCTTGGTACATTCTCTAGAAGTGGAGGCGTCCTTCAATGCGGGCAAAAGTTCGAGCAGTATCTTTAGAAGAACCCGAACAAAGATCTGGCATAGAGAATTTTTCATTCGAGAAAGTTTTGGAGGAAATTAAATCATTGATAAGTGGAATGAGCGCTCAGAAGAAGAGGGCATGTTATGGATGTGGAAAACTGGGACATCTTATAAAATACTGATGGCTGAAAATGCCGCAGAGGATTTGCTATAGATGCAGAAAACCGGGACATTTTATAAAAGAGGGGAGGAAGAAAATGCCACAGAAGACATGTTATAGATGTGGAAGATCGGGACATTTCATAAAAGATTACAAGGTGAGAATGCCACCAAGGTCCGACTCAACTGCCAGGATTCCGGCAAGTTCGCAATCACCTGCAAGGTCAAAGTCACCGGTGTCATCAGTGTTATCAGGGCGAGTAGAATAACTGATATTCTAACCATACTAGGGAAATTGAATTAAATGGGCGTTATATGCACCATAGACAACGGTGCTGCAGTTTTCTTGATAGCAATGACATAATTCGGCCTGAAAGCCTCAAGCCTATTTCTTCCAACTCCGTGCTTCGAACAGTCATGGGCGAAAATGCACCTATTCGAGGGATAGCTGAGATTATACTGATTCTTGGGCGACTTACCATCACGGATACAGTGTACGTCGTGGACATAGAGGATGAATTCATACTAGGAATGGATTTGATCAGTAACTGTGGGAGTTCATTCGACAACGAAGAGAAAATCATGAAGTTTGGAGGAGAATTCGTTGTTACAACCCCAGGATGATACTTGCAAAACTGCAATCAGCGAAAACTGCGAGGATTCCTGCATTATCGAAGAAAGTAGTTCGCGTAAAATTAAATAAAAACCCTGAATGTAGCGTCCAGTCATCGGATTCGGTTTTTGCACTAGCCCGGGTGGAGACAAAACAAGCCATCCCTGTGAGAGTCGCCAGGAGTCGTATTAGAAATAAAAGTGACATTTCCGAGTTGAAAACAACAGGAACGGCTGACTTGGTCAAACCAAAGTCAATATTGGCTGAGTCCAACCGATTCGGCAGCAATCAAGAAGTGTGCCATTCGCTAAACGACAAGAGATGGTAGAGCGTATTTACAGGATGAAGGCTCGATACTATGAAGGCAAATATTGGCGGATTCGAAGGAGATCGAAATACTAAAGTTGAGAATTATAACCCAGCTACATCGTCAGTGACAAGCAGTGTATTATAATTTCTATGAATGGGTGTATCTGAAACGAAGAAACAAATGTTCTTCAGTCAATTTCTGAGTAGAAATTAATGAATATCCGTTTTTTTATGTATACGAGCGAAACCATTATGGGCCACAATCGAGAAAATACAGACAATTGGGTATTGATAAGACCATATCTTGGAAACTGTCCATTCTCGTAGTCTGTAGCAGTAGGCACTTGATCAGTGCATTGAGATCCCCATCATATAAAAAATTCAGACATTTCCTCGGATCTGTTTGCCTTAACGGTTCAATTAATGATGAGAACTGATAATTGGGTATGTATTTCCTTCTACCATTGATATTCAACACTTGGTGTAAAAAAATTTCATTCGATACGAGTATTTATCTCATCAGTATACATTATGAATACAATTTTCCATATAGTCATCTTGCATTCCAACACAATTCTCTGACTACCAGATAAATATTTTAAAATTATATCAGATTCAATTCATATAGTGTGTATCGAATATTATTTTTCTCCTGCCCCAATCGGAAGATGTTGAATATATGTAACTCTGTGATACCTAGAACAATTCGGAAGTTTTTGTTTCTTTGAAAACGGGATATAAATGTTGAAAATAATAATCCAGTTATATCGTCAGCGACGAGAAGTGTATGATAATTTCATCAACTGGATGAAACGAAGAAATAATTGTTTTTCAGTCGATTCCCTCAATAAGATCAATAAAAAGCCGTTTTTGTGAGGGAACTGCTTATTTGCCAAAATCCAAAAGATGCAAGAAATTGATATTGATTGAGCCCTATTTTGGAAACTGTCCATTTATTTTCTTTGATCAATGTTACCTTTAACGGTATTGTTCGACCAAAAAATCCATTTGAAACTTTTTTGTTTGGATTTGATTGATTTATTATTCGATTAGTAATTTCATGCCCATAGTCAATTACCCAGAAAGCTTAAACTCGTTTGATATAATTTTTAATGTAATCTGCAAATGAACCTTTCATAATAATTATTGGCCTATTGTAGACTGTTCAAGTATTCAACTATTCAAGTATTTGATTTTTCGGACCAGCCTTCATGATGTCCGTGCTCATATCAATTTGGTAGGCCGCAGATTTGGCAGCATGTCTAGTGCTGTGGCCTTTGAATTGATCAGTATCAACACCACCAAAGTGCATATTCATTTTCAGCAAACGGTTCAAGGTATGAGGTGTGGCTGGGTGATGAGGTTTTTCATAAGTTACGATAAAAAAATCTTCATTCCGATGTCTTGGTGATTTTGTGCGGTTTATAGAGTGGATGATCGTGGATGCAATACACAATTCAGGTTTCTCCGTGAAAAATGGAAGAACCCATTTGTTTTTGGTTGTTGCTTCCTTGGTCCCGAAGTTCTGATTATGTCGATAATTTTTATCTATACTGATTTATTGTCAATACTAATGTTACTCAATCTGATTCAGGATAACTTTTGTACCCTTTCGGCAGAACATGTAGCAAGCAGTTTGAGATAGATTTTGCCGAGTGGGGTTTTCCAAGAAGACCAATTTTTCCAATTCGATCAACACTTAGTAAGGGTCCCAGATTTTCTCATATCGAGAATGAGTGTATCGCATTTTGAAAATACCCCTCATAGATCTTTCCATTGTGCCGCATTTTTCTGCATCAGACATCAGATTTTGTTGATCTATGTATGTTTTAGTACTATAATTTTCACCTTTCTGGAATGCTAATAAGTCCTCTACCGATTGGCGATAAATTTATCCAAATCCCCTTCAAAAATATTCACCCATGAGACAAAAATGAATTGTATTGTTTCAAAGTATTTGCCCTCAGGTGATTCCATCAAAACCTCTAAAGATTCACCCTCAATTTTTCTCCTGTTGAATGCTTGCCGTTGCAGCCAGGGTAGGATGGCGCCAGAGTAGATGTGGGTGTTCAAATGAAGATCAAAAAAGACATATAGGGGTAAAAAATACAATATATTGAAAGCCAACATTGGTATTAATTTTGGAAACCAGGGTTGGGACTGTCATAACGGAAACATGAATAAACATGAAGCTTTGTCCCCTTCAATCTTTTTCAATATCCTAGGGATAAGTGGAGAAATATATGAGCGTCCTTGTGAGACCAAGTTGATGTAAATGAATCAGTTCCAAAACTTATGGGGTTTGGGTGTCAAGATATACATGTTTTGTACTGGTGGTTAGTGAACAGATCAACTTCAGGTTGTCCAATTTTTTTGAACAGCATTCGGAAGGCTTAGTCTCCCAAACAATATTCCGTTCCAAAGTTGATACATCTTGAACTATGATCTGTTATCAAATTATCTTCCGAATTTCTATATGAGGTGAACATCACTATCTGAGGAATTCAAAAATATTTACAAACACTCTTCACCACTCCCACATATCTGCAGCTCATCATCTTTTTGTTGTCTATACGCAACAAAATGTGAGAGTATGAAGACTACTCTCCGAAGGGTTTGAGGCCTTAAGGCTGCTTTCAATTCCAGAACATTGCTATGAAGTTTAGCATCGCCTGGTTCTCAACAACCTTTGGCTTCGCCGTTGTTTCTTGTTATATTTTGAAAAATTCAGGTCCTGTTTTTCCTTCTTGATATTAGTTGCCTGCCATATAAAGTCATTGTGTGAGTCGTTAGAAATTTCCATTGTGAAAATCTCTTCGGTTTGCACCCGCAAAGCCAAATAACGGTGCGTCTCAAACAATTTCGTAGAGAGGCACCCATATTCAACTCCAGGGCAAACCGGAATAAAGTGTCCAATGAATTCATTTTCAAGTTTTGAGTGTGACTCAATTGAATTGCGATTTTTTGCCTTCTTTCAATCGTTACCTGTATTTCCATTACAGCTGTTTCGAGTATAATGTATAAAAAAGTATTTTTTATGTTGGTCTGAGACAATTTTTTTTTATCAATAACGAATTCTAATTTCCGAAATATCACAAGTTTGTTGAATAATAATAATAATAATAATAATAATAATAATAATAATAATAATAATAATAAATAAGCAGGGGGGACTAAACAACATCTGAACAGTCTCTGGTGAGTAGCGCCACCACTTTCCTGAGCTTAGGATGCAAAATCGGACCGGCAGCTAATGCGCATCCGGGAGAGAAAAGCTTTTTCTCTCTGGTGCCGGCCGTGGGCCTGCTGGGCTAACCACCTTGCAGGCCCTCAACTCTGGTTCCTGTCACTAGAGGACAGGGCCCCCACAACCGACCCCATTCGGATAGGGGTCAAGGGCAAGGTGGAGGGGCCCAAACCGATGTACAGCCCAATGACGACTCTGGCAATGGACATGGACAACGTTTTGAGTGGACCGACGAACTGAGAGACGACCTGATGCGGTGCTACGAGAGTAGTGAGCCCGCCCGAAGGGGATACATGGCGAGAATGCATGCGCTGTGGTGCGTGGCACACCCGGAGCATGCCGCCTTTTCCGCCCAAAATCTCAGGGATTATGTATCCCATCTTCGTGGCCGTGGCTATGTACGTGCCCCACCGAGGCCGGTTGAGCAGGCGGTAGAAATACCGCCAGTGCGATTGGTGGAGGAGAGGGTGCGCCTGGAAGCACCGAGAACACAGAGCATCGGGACCCGGAGGATGCTTCACAAAGTGAAGCCCCTCAGGCCAGAACAACTGGCCCGAGTGGATGCAGAGGTTCGTAGTGCCCTTACAGAAGAGGCCGACATCTGGCAGATCAACTGTGCCGTGTATGACTCTGTTCAGGCTCTTTCTGGGAGAGAAGGGGGTGACAGACCCTTCGACCCCTCCAGGAAGCATGAACAGCGCATACACAAGATGGAGGCTAAGATCAAGTCGGCGAGACAACACGCGTCTCGTATCCAATGTGTGATGGACTACTTAGCGGTTCAAAGACCATTTACGCACGCAGTGCGGCAAATCGCTGCAAAACTGCGCAGATCCCATCACACATTGAATCGAGGGGTGCTGCTCACCATCAAGCAGCATTGCCTCGAGAGGATACGAATGCTAGTGACTGCAAAAAAGTCACTAGTGAGGCGGGCGAGGGCTTTCTCAGAGAACAAACAGTTCCGCGAGAAACCCTCACGCCTATTCCAATCGCCTCCGCGTGTTGTGGATAATCCGCCGGCCGCTGATCGGGTGGAATCCTTCTGGAAAAGTATCTACGAGTATCCGCAACCACTCAACCGAGACACTCCAGCCCTGACGCAGTTTGAAGCTTTCTGTAGAAGGCTTCAACAGCCTGAGCCCGAAATACTGCGTCAACCGATAACCACGGATGAAGTTCGGAAAGCTCTTGAGGGTTCGAAGAACTTTGCTGCTCCAGGCCCTGATGGCCTCAATAACTATTGGTGGAAAAAGTTATCGAGCACTCACCACCATTTGGCCAGAATATTCAGTTCTTGGCTGAATGGAGAGCAGCTGATTCCGGAATGGTTTGTCGAGGGGCGAACCGTGCTAATCCCGAAGAACGGAGATTTGTCGGATCCTAAGAATTACAGACCGATAGCATGCTTGAATACGTGTTACAAGATGTTTACACGCATCCTGTATATGCGTACTCTCCAAGCAGTTGACCCGGTGTTCGAACGGATATATGAGCAAAAAGGGTCGAAGAGGGGTTCCGCGGGCTGTAAGGAGAACCTGCTGATTGATAGATGTATCACGCAGGACTCCGTGCAGTATAAGCGGAATCTTTCTATGGCCTGGATCGACTATCGCAAGGCATTCGATACAACATCACATGAGTTGCTGTTGTACTTACTCGAGTGCCTTGCGGTACCCGATCAAATAGTGAGATGCATCGAACAACTGATGCCGCTCTGGAGAACCCGCTTCACCATAACATCAGGTGAAAGCAGGATCCAAACAGAGCCGGTCATCATAAGAAGAGGTGTTTTTCAGGGAGATTCCCTCAGCCCTCTTCTCTTCTGCATCTCACTAATGCCATTGTCCGTTGCGCTCAGGAAAACCCGGGGATATAACTGCGGCACCCCTGGAAACCGGAGGCATAAGGTCACCCATCTTTTCTATATGGATGACCTTAAGCTCTATGCCTCTGGAGAAAGGGACCTACAGCAGTCCCTCAGGGTGGTGCAGGAGTTCACGCATGCTATCGGTATGGAATTCGGGATTGACAAATGTGCACTGGTTCATCTCAAAAGAGGACGATGCGAGGATTTCGCGGAGGATGCCCAACTCGTAGACGGAAGCATTCTACATCATTTGAATGCCGGAGAGACATACACCTATTTGGGTGTGGAACAACGCCACACCCAAGAGGTAGACTCGGTGAAAAATGCTCTCCGTGGCAAGTATAGGCAGAAACTACGGCAGATCTGGTCCTCAGAGCTGTCGGGCAAAAACAAAGTTTCTGCCACCAACATGCTTGCCATTCCGATTCTACTCTACTCCTTCGGAGTAGTCAAGTGGACTCAGGAAGAGTTGCGGCAACTTGACGTGAAGACTCGCAAAATGATGTATATGCACAGAAGCATGCATCCCAAATCGTCCGTTCCACGGTTATATCTCCTTCGACAACAAGGGGGCCGTGGACTTTTGAGTTTGGAGTGTCTCCACAACAGAATGGTGCTGGATGGAGCCTGTAGAGTCATCAGGAGTTCGGATCCCCTACACTGCATGGTCCGACATCACGAACATGCAGGAGTCGGAGCCTTTTTATTCAAGGCAGCAAGGCGCGCTGCTGATGAACTTGGTATAGTCTTCGACACCGAGCGGGTGAACCAACTCTCTGTCACCGAGTTGGAGCCCGCACGGAGAAAAGCTCACATCAAGGCTGCAGAGAATGCCAAAATGCTGCAGCTGCATACAGACAAGCCCATGCATGGAGTCTTCTTTAAGAACATCGAGGACCATGGCTTGTCTGTTAAGCTGACATTTGCCTTCCTCAGGTCAGGTGAGCTGAAGTCGGAGACTGAAGGGTTTATCATGGCGTGCCAAGACGGTGTCTTCAACACACTAGTCTACCGGAGCCGCGTGATGGGTATAGAGGTCCCTGATACTAGATGCAGGGCCTGCCGACAGGTGCCCGAGACTTTGATGCATTTGCTGTCATCTTGTGCAGTTTATGCGGTCTCGGCCTATATCCATCGCCATAACGCGGCCTTACGAGTGCTGTACTATTTTCTTCGGCACTCGTATGAAATAGACAGGACACCGGTGCTGCCTTACGCTCCAGGGGATATTGAGTCCGTTGTGGAAAATGAAAGGTGCCGAATTTTCTGGAACTTTTCATTTCCCACCCTCAGGCAAATACAGGCCAATAAGCCTGATATAGTCCTCTTCGACCACCGAAGTAAGACGATATTCGTTATTGAGTTTTCGGCCCCTGCCGAAACGAATATCGTCCGAAAAGAGGAGGAAAAACGGACAAAGTACCAGGATTTACTTTACGAACTCCGCAGGCTCCACCCAGACTATTCTGTCAAGTTAGTGGTTCTGATTATAGGTGTTCTCGGTGGTTCCAGATCAACGCTACTCTCGGAGCTCAAGATCATACCGGCATGCCGTAATGCGGCAGAGATCTTGGCCGGCCGCATGCAGAAGGCCGTTATTCTCGGTTCGTTGCGTCTGCTCAGGACTCACGATTCTCGGAGCCAGTGACCACTTACCCCGCGGTGCGGGGAGTGGTCATTGGTTAATTATACTAGCGCGTCCGCCCTCTGGGTCGGAGCAGTGGGGAGTACGGACCCGACTAGGCTTGTTTAGACGACAAATAATAATAATAATAATAATAATAATAATAATAATAATAATAATAATAATAATAATAATAATAATAATAATAATAAGTGGTTAAGTCAGTTAGTGGTTCTGATTATAGGTGTTCTCGGTGGTTCCAGATCAACGCTACTCTCGGAGCTCAAGATCATACCGGCATGCCGTAATGCGGCAGAGATCTTGGCCGGCCGCATGCAGAAGGCCGTTATTCTCGGTTCGTTGCGTCTGCTCAGGACTCACGATTCTCGGAGCCAGTGACCACTTACCCCGCGGTGCGGGGAGTGGTCATTGGTTAATTATACTAGCGCGTCCGCCCACTGGGTCGGAGCAGTGGGGAGTACGGACCCGACTAGGCTTGTTTAGACGACAAATACATAATAATAATAATAATAATAACAAGCAGGGGAGACTAAACAACATCTGAACAGTCTCTGGTGAGTAGCGCCACCACTTTCCTGAGCTTAGGATGCAAAATCGGACCGGCAGCTAATGCGCATCCGGGAGAGAAAAGCTTTTTCTCTCTGGTGCCGGCCGTGGGCCTGCTGGGCTAACCACCTTGCAGGCCCTCAACTCTGGTTCCTGTCACTAGAGGACAGGGCCCCCACAACCGACCCCATTCGGATAGGGGTCAAGGGCAAGGTGGAGGGGCCCAAACCGATAGACAGCCCAATGACGACTCTGGCAATGGACATGGACAACGTTTTGAGTGGACCGACGGACTGAGAGACGACCTGATGCGGTGCTACGAGAGTAGTGAGCCCGCCCGAAGGGGATACATGGCAAGAATGCATGCACTGTGGTGCGTGGCACACCCGGAGCATGCCGCCTTTTCCGCCCAAAATCTCAGGGATTATGTATCCCATCTTCGTGGCCGTGGCTATGTGCGTGCCCCACCGAGGCCGGTTGAGCAGGCGGTAGAAATACCGCCAGTGCGATTGGTGGAGGAGAGGGTGCGCCTGGAAGCACCGAGAACCCACAACATCGGGACCCGGAGGATGCTTCACAGAGTGAAGCCCCTCAGGCCAGAACAACTGACCCTAGTGGATGCAGAGGTTCGTAGTGCGCTTACAGAAGAGGCCGACATCTGGCAGATCAACTGTGCCGTGTATGACGCAGTTCAGGCTCTTTCTGGGAGAGAGGGAGGTGACAGATCCTTCGACCCCTCTAGGAAGCATGAACAGCGCATACACAAGATGGAGGCTAAGATCAAGTCGGCGAGACAACACGCGTCTCGTATCCAATGTGTGATGGACTACTTAGCGGCTAATAGACCATTTACGCACGCAGTGCGGCAAATCGCTGCAAAACTGCGGAGATCCCATCACACATTGAATCGAGGAGTGCTGCTCACCATCAAGCAGCATTGCCTCGAGAGGATACGAATGCTGGTGACTGCAAAAAAGTCACTAGTGAGGCGGGCGAGGGCTTTCTCAGAGAACAAACAGTTCCGCGAGAAACCCTCTCGCCTATTCCAATTGCCTCCGCGTTTTGTGGATAATCCGCCGGCCGCTGATCGGGTGGAATCCTTCTGGAAAGGTATCTACGAGCATCCGCAACCACTCAACCGAGACACTCCAGCCCTGACGCAGTTTGAAGCTTTCTCTAGGAGGCTTCAACAGCCTGAGCCCGAAATACTGCGTCAACCGATAACCACGGATGAAGTTCGGAGAGCCCTTGAGGGTTCGAAGAACTTTGCTGCTCCAGGCCCTGATGGCCTCAATAACTATTGGTGGAAAAAGTTACCGAGCACCCACCACCATTTGGCCAGAATATTCAGTTCTTGGCTGAACGGAGAGCAGCTGATTCCGGAATGGTTTGTCGAGGGGCGAACCGTGCTAATCCCGAAGAACGGAGATTTGTCGGATCCTAAGAATTACAGACCGATAGCATGCTTGAATACGTGTTACAAGATGTTTACACGCATCTTGTATATGCGTACTCTCCAAGCAGTTGACCCGGTGTTCGAACGGATATATGAGCAAAAAGGGTCGAAGAGGGGTTCCGCGGGCTGTAAGGAGAACCTGCTGATCGATAGATGTATCACGCAGGACTCCGTGCAGTATAAGCGGAATCTTTCTATGGCCTGGATCGACTATCGCAAGGCATTCGATACAACATCACATGAGTTGTTGTTGTACTTACTCGAGTGCCTTGCGGTACCCGATCAAATAGTGAGATGCATCGAACAACTGATGCCGCTCTGGAGGACCCGCTTCACCATAACATCAGGTGAAAGCAGGATCCAAACAGAGCCGGTCATCATAAGAAGAGGTGTTTTTCAGGGAGATTCCCTCAGCCCTCTTCTCTTCTGCATCTCACTAATGCCATTGTCCGTTGCACTCAGGAACACCCGGGGATATAACTGCGGCACCCCTGGAAACCGGAGGCATAAGGTCACCCATCTTTTCTATATGGATGACCTTAAGCTCTATGCTTCTGGAGAAAGGGATCTACAGCAGTCCCTCAGGGTGGTGCAGGAGTTCACGCATGCTGTCGGTATGGAATTCGGGATCGACAAATGTGCACTGGTTCATCTCAAAAGAGGACGATGCGAGGATTTCGCTGAGGATGCCCAACTCGTAGACGGAAGCATTCTACATCATTTGAATGCCGGAGAGACATACACCTATTTGGGTGTGGAACAACGCCACACCCAAGAGGTGGACTCGGTGAAAAATGCTCTCCGTGGCAAGTATAGGCAGAAACTACGGCAGATCTGGTCCTCAGAGCTGTCGGGCAAGAACAAAGTTTCTGCCACCAACATGCTTGCCATTCCGATTCTACTCTATTCCTTCGGAGTAGTCAAGTGGACTCAGGAAGAGTTGCGGCAACTTGACGTGAAGACTCGCAAAATGATGCATATGCACAGAAGCATGCATCCCAAATCGTCCGTTCCACGGTTATATCTCCTCCGACAACAAGGGGGCCGTGGACTTTTGAGTTTGGAGTGTCTCCACAACAGAATGGTGCTGGATGGAGCCTGTAGAGTCATCAGGAGTTCGGATCCCCTAAACTGCATGGTCCGAGATCATGAACATGCAGGAATCGGAGCCTTTTTATTCAAGGCAGCAAGGCGCGCTGCTGATGAATTTGATATAGTCTTCGACACCGAGCAGGTAAACCAACTCTCTGTCACCGAGTTGGAGCCCGCTCGGAGAAAAGCTCACATCAAGGCTGCAGAGAATGCTAAAATGCTGCAGCTGCATACAGACAAGCCCATGCATGGAGTCTTCTTTAAGAACATCGAGGACCATGGCTTGTCTGTTGAGCTGACATTTGCCTTCCTCAGGTCAGGTGAGCTGAAGTCGGAGACTGAAGGGTTTATCATGGCGTGCCAAGACGGTGTCTTCAACACCCTAGTCTACCGGAGCCGCGTGATGGGTATAGAGGTCCCTGATACTAGATGCAGGGCCTGCCGACAGGCGCCCGAGACTTTGATGCATTTGCTGTCATCTTGTGCAGTTTATGCGGTCTCGGCCTATATCCATCGCCATAACGCGGCCCTACGAGTGCTGTACTATTTTCTTCGGCACTCGTATGAAATAGACAGGACACCGGTGCTGCCTTACGCTCCAGGGGATATTGAGTCCGTAGTGGAGAATGAAAGGTGTCGAATTTTTTGGAACTTTTCATTCCCCACCCTCAGGCAAATACAGGCCAATAAGCCTGATATAGTCCTCTTCGACCACCGAAGTAAGACGATATTCGTTATTGAGTTTTCGGCCCCTGCCGAAACGAATATCGTCCGAAAAGAGGAGGAAAAACGGACAAAGTACCAGGACTTACTTTACGAACTCCGCAGGCTCCACCCGGACTATTCTGTCAAGTTAGTGGTTCTGATTATAGGTGTTCTCGGTGGTTCCAGACCAACACTACTCTCGGAGCTCAAGATCATACCGGCATGCCGTAATGCGGCAGAGAACTTGGCCGGCCGCATGCAGAAGGCCGTTATTCTCGGTTCGTTGCGTCTGCTCAGGACTCACGATTCTCGGAGCCAGTGACCACTTACCCCGCGGTGCGGGAAGTGGTCATTGGTTAATTTTACTAGCGCGTTCGCCCACTGGGTCGGAGCAGTGGGGAGTACGGACCCGACTAGATTTGTTTAGACGACAGATAATAATAATAATAATAATTATAATAATAATATCGCTTTCATTGTTGCCGTCTAACATTCACAATACAGAATAATTGAAAATATTTTTTTTGACATATGAGTTAGATCTGCAGAGCAAAAGGCAAAGTTCGCACTCCCCTGACTGGTCTCCCAGTCACAGAAGTAGCGCTCTTCCACTTAACCTTGAAACAAAACAAAAAAAAACACAAAAAAAAACTGAAACAAAAAAAACGCTTAACATATACAAACTTCTGTACATGTATTAATGTACATACATAAGTACATATACTCTTAGATTATTTTGAACATGTCTAAATTCTTATGAATATTTTTATATTGAGAATCTATAATATAATTTGGCCATATAAGGAAGAAAAATATAATGACTATGTAGTTCATAGGAAGAGGAGACAAAAAACAAAAGGCATGCAATCGACCTAATGATTGAAAATTATATCAATAAACAGAAAGACGGTTACCAAGTATAGCGGCTTTGATTCTTTTTTTAAAGGAGCTGATCGGGCAAGAGTTTTTGAATTCTATGGGAAGTTTGTTATAAGTTTTGGATATATTGTATGAGAAAGATGACTCATAAAGTGAGGTTCTGTGAGGGGGAATTGAGATAAAATTTTTCTGTCTCAAATTCACATCGTGCACATGACTTCGCATTTGAATTTTTTCAAAGAGGTAGGGTGGAATCCCCGAGTCAATTATTTTTTTATAAAACACACATCTATGTAGAAATCGCCTCTCTTTCAAGCTAAGCCATCCAATTTGTTTCAGTGACTCTGACACGTGGTCTCGCCTACGTAGTCCACATATGAGTCATAGGCATGAATTTTGAATCAACTGTAGCCGTCTACTATCTCCTTCAAATAATGCCGTACCATATACACAATCGGCGTAGTTGAAAACTGACAGCACTAGTGAGCCACATAATGTGATTTTGCACTTCTTGTCGAGGATTTTTCTATTGGAATATAACATTTTCAAATTACAAAATGCTCTTTGGATAAGGGAGGAAACATGCTTTCTGAATCTGAGATCAACATCCATGAACAAACCTAGATTTTTTTCGCAAGTTGAGAAACTTAACGGATTATCGCCAATTTTTAAATGGACTTTTTCTGCTGCTCAACTACGCATGCGTTTGTTTCCGAACATGAGTGCTTTAGATTTGTCAGGATGAATTTTCAAACAAAATTTTTGAGATAATTGCACTAAAGATTTCAAGTCGCCATTCATTTTTTTACATGCGGACTCAAGCTCTTTTTCGTCAAAAGAAAAATAAAGTTGCGTGTCGTCTGCGTAAAAATGTGATATGAAATTCTCAATATATTTATGAAACTGTGAGGTATATATTGTAAAAAGCAAGGGACCAATAATAGACCCTTGCGGGACTCCACAGATAATATTAGCACTAGTTGAAGACTTACCTTCTAAAACAACGACCTGGGATCTGTTAGTGAGGTAATCTCTCAGGAGATGGCATGATTCATCAGATATTCCTATATAGTGAAGTAAAGCTAATAACATGGAATGACTCACCCTATCGAAGGCTTTAGTGTAGTCAATCAGAACTAAAACACATAGCTTGTTGTCATCTATTGCCCTATAAATGTCGTCAGTTATTTTTGTTAGTGCTGTAATGCAGCTGTAACCCCGGCGGAATCCCGATTGATTTGGGGGAAAAATATTATTGCAACTTACGTATTTTCTGATCTGTCTATCGACAATTCTTTCTAAACCTTTCGAAATGGTACACAAAATGCTTATGGGTCGTAAATCACTGAAGGTATCGGGATTATTTTTTTTGGGCAGCGGAATGACATTGGCCCTTTTCCAGACATCAGGATAAACATGGTTTTGCAAACAGAAGTTGTATAAGTGTGTGATAATGGGTATAACGATTGGACAGCAGTACAAAATCATTTTAATATTCATCATATCGATACCCACAGCATTTGTTTTTATTGATAAAATTATTTTGTACACTTCGTTCTCATCGGAAGGTGAGAATGAAAATTGTTCATTTTGACTCAACGAGTGATGTGAATAATATTCGCGTGTATCCTCGTCGCAACCATCATTACCCTCGGTTGACGCGGATATAAAAAACTCATTGATTTTATCAGGAAAATTCAGGTGTTGAGGTATGATTTGACTGGGATAATTAGATGTATCGATCAAATTTCTGAGTTCTCTCCACATATTTCCACCGTTATTTAGTTGAAATTGCAGATAACCTTTTTTCTCTCTCTTTATTGCCTTATTCACTTCATTGCGTAAAATCTGGTATTGTTGCCAATCTTCAATGCGTTTAGTTGATTTATACTTAATAAGTGCTTTATTGCGGTGATTCATCATCAGTCGAAGTGTATTCGTTAACCAGGGAGCTTTTTTCTTACTGATCCTTACCGTTTTGAGTGGAGCATATTTATTGAATAAACTAAGCAATGTAAAATTGAATAAGATTACTTGACGATCTATAGTATCTGCTTCAAACACAGGGGAAAAGTCTGTATTACCTAATTCAAGCTCGAACGCCTCCCGATTAAATTTTCTAAAATCCCTGAAAGTAAGAAACTTTGAACGAACTTTACTTTTGGATTTTCTTATAGCACATGACACATAGCAATGATCCGACATTTCTGAGCAGTCAACTACACAATTATCAGTGATCTCCAGATCTTCTGAAGCAATGATCACATCAATCAATTTAGCTCTACTAGAAGAGTACCTAGTCGGTTCACTTATTATTTGTTTTAAAGAATATGACTCTAATATATCATTTAATTTACCCACTGATGAAGATTCCAGATTCAGAAAATCAATATTGATGTCGCCTCCACATATCAAATAATCAAATTTTGGTGCTATTTCACATAAGTTTGATTCGAATTGCTCTACAAATATTGATTCAGAGGTGTCCGGCGGTCTATAAAGAGAGTAGATTGCCATTTTTTTATTTCCCAGCTTCAAGCAGACCCACATGTGCTCAAAACCTGAGAAACCGGTACTTATTATTGGATTTATTCAGTACGTAAATTGCAACCTCCCCCTCCCCTTTTCAAAGGTCTGTCTTTACGAAATAGGCGATAACCAGGTAATTCTACAGTGCTATTACTAATGGGAGGCTTGAGCCACGTCTCACTCACAGTTATAATGTCGAATTTCTCACAAAATATATCTTTGAATGTTGCGAATTCAGACAACAATGATTGGGCATTTATATGACAAAATTTCAGCATTGTGTGTATATTTCGGGCATAAAGAATCATTCAATCGTAATAGTTCTAGATAACTAATGTGTTTTACATCAATATTCTAATGATGTATGGGGTGTCTTCGTGGTTGTCTTATCTTCTACTTCTATCTCACTCTCTTCATTGTATCCTTCTCCTTTCAGATGTCTTTCTTGGAGTATATCTTCATAACTATATCCTACGCTCTCAATAAATACTTTCCTCCCGTAAATATGGGCTTTTTTGTTGTTCTGTCTGGCCTCTACAAGATGCTTCAATAAAACTTTCCTCTCTGCTCTGTCCTTGTCTGACAAATCCTCAACGATGGAGATTCTTATACCCTTCAATTTTCCACAATTCTTCAAAATTTTCTGCTTTGTTAGAAATCTAGTTAATTTCATCAATATTATACAATTATTCGTGTTTTTTCCAATTGTATATATATTATTTATGTCCTGTTCGTTCAATTTTAACTCTAGGTTTGAGTTGAGTAAGTTTAAAGTGAAATCTATCAAGTTACCACCTTGGAAATCAGAGTTAAATATCAAAATCGTATTTTCTTTCGATATCCTCTGAAGTGATTCGTTTTCAGCTTTCAGATGTTTCACCTCCTCTTCTAAGATCTCCAATTTTTTTGTGGTGGTATATGCAACATTTTTTAGGTCAGTGATTTGGTCTGTCAAGTTATCGGTTAGAGTTTTATTTTGATCTGCGATAAATCTCTTCAAATCGTCGAAACTCATTTGTAGCAATTTATTAGGTAGGCTCAGGTATTATAACTGAGGATAAGAAATGTTTTGCTATCCTGACAAAATCAGGTGTTCCGATGGTGACTTATTGATCTTTTAATCGTTATGGCAAATTATATTATTTCCTGCGGAGTTGATAAGTATTTGGGATCACTTTTTGAGTCAACTGGTGTTTATCTACACACTGTCCAAATTTCACGTTTCCACAAGGGTTTTTGATCGATTTTATCGCGTTACAACTGCGGAGCTCTTTCAACTACGTGTTCACGAACGAACGTTTAGACACAATTTCACGAACGTTTAGACACAATTGCACCCTTGTTTTGCTTATCAGGAAGTTGTAGTCCAAATACTGTACAGATAGAAAAATTCTTGACCCCAGAAAATGTAGAAACGGTTTTAAGATTTTCGAAAATATATAAGGTGCAAGATGAACCAAATCATAAAATTGAAATTGAATAACTAGGTGTCTTGATTGAAATCGCAAATATTTCTTGTGTTCACCATCAGCTATCGAAATAAAAAAATATGCGTCTTTCAAATCTACTGACGCTGAAAAACAATTTTCAGACATTAAATTTTTCACAGTTTGCAAATCGTCTAGTTTGGAATGGGAGGTTGTGATATAGCATATAAAGTAACGAGGAGGATAAGTAGCCTATTACGCACGAGCGCAAAATTGTGAGCATGAGGCGTAAGCTGAAAAGTGTCCATGGTCACAGACTTCACAAATGGACAGTTTTCGAAATATGGCTTTATCAAAATTAATTTTTTGAATTTTGGCAAATAATCAGTTATCTCTCACACTTAGGAAAAACGACATTTCATTGATTGCAGTACAGGAATCGATTGAAAAACAATTTTTTTTTTCGTTTCAGATACACCCAGTTGTCATTATTTTCTTGATTGTGACCCCATAATCTCTTCGCCTTCATAAACAACTAAAACAGAATTTAATACGCAGAAATTGAAAACATTTGTTTCTTCGTTTCAGATACACTCATTTATAAAAACTATCATATACTGCTTGTCACTGACAATGTAGCAGAGCTATTTTCTCCTGTGGTCAGGAATCGAGGGATGTACAGCTTATCCAATCTATCCTAGCACAAATTCAGCTACTTTTCCCGTTGCACACTTAAAGTACAGACCATGGCGAAAGAAAAAACACCCACTATAAAAAATAGGAATGAATTTCATTACAGTGAACACATATAATGTGTGTTTTTTTTTTCACCATACTTCACATAGATTGATGGACATAAACGTCATAAGTCCTGTGCCAAGAAGGATTGGATAAGCTATACGTTGCATAATAGTTTATCAGCATCGGTCAAGTCAGAAGAATTCAGGAAGCAACGGCCAATAAATACAAGAGAGAGAATTCGTCTTGATATTGATAACTCATCAGATTGGTAATAGCTGTACTGAGGGCTGATAGGCCTTTGCCCAATGTTATTTGAAGGTCCATTAAAAAAAACTGCTTCTTTCAACTCGGTTACCGCGAGTAAAATCTGGACTCCCGGATTAAGTTTGAGTGAATTTAAGATTGTGCAAATGCCTGGAAATAGCCTTTATCGGGTGGGTTCTTCATCTAATCCTTGTGTCAGATAGTTATTCCACCACAATGCAAGATATCACTATCATAAGACTTTGCTTCAGTCGGATCATTTCGCTCAATCTGACGACTAATCTGCGCTAGCAAAACAGGCATCGTTTTTGTACCCGAAACTCTCGGCTGGCACACATCAAGAACTGTGCGGAGCAAAAAACGATGTAGAATAATTGAAGTTCAGGCGTATTTCTATCTACAAAGTAGATTGTCCCTTCCGATGATCAATGATCAGAAATCATTGTCAGTCTCATATATTTCAAACTATATGTCCACTCATTTCTTTGGACCAATGTTTTTAGCAGCAAATTCCAATTTAAAATCTGACGACGAACTTGCGCCAACAAAAAATGAATTGTCATGAAGTTTTTGAATTGTTTTTGTTTTCGAATTGAGACTTCCGGCTTGCAAAAGTCGAGATCTGTGCGGAGCAAAAAGCGGCATGGAATGATTGAAGTTCAGCCCTATTTCTATCTGAGTAGATTGACCCTGCCTATGATCAATGAGCAGAAAGCCTTCTCAGTTTCATTAATTTCCATTTATATGAATACTTATCCGAAATAAATTTACACTTCCGAACTTATCACATTCAGCGCAAGAAGTATTAACGGGTATTCGAGTGTGGTATCATGACTAATTATTCCAACTCGTCAAATATATGTATTTTTCTTCCCTTGTCTTCCTCAATAATTACTCACCCAGTAGTAGTCGTAAATCTACACCTATCGATACAAGTTTAACGTAATAAAAAAAAAATGATTCACCATATCGCCCTCTGGTACCGGCATATGATTCACTTCGTAATTTGTATCTATCGAGTCAAGTACGCTGTGGTTAACACATATCGTGAAAAAGTGACCGAACAGTGAGTGCAATGAGAACAAAACGACATAGAAGCCGAAGCCCTTGTAAAAGGAGACACAAGAGGAGGAAATACGATAAACTCTTGGAGGAAATACGACTCTTGAAGGAAAAATTTTCCCTGAGCTCTTCCGAAGATTCTGATCCCCTATCCGGTGAGTACGAAATAATGAATCTTACATAACGTCGCAGACAACTTGTTGCTCTATCAACAAACTGAAATGAATGGTTTTTAATTCGATCTTTCTATAGATCGAACTGAATTGAACTACTCAATGTCTATGAGCCATAAACTTCTAATTCAGTACCTTCCGATTTCTCCATAGATCGGTATCACGGTAGATCTTTCTATAGATCAAAACACGAGACTTGGGACTAAGCTCAACCTCGCCTACAATCAGCCTTTGTTTCTAATTACAGAGGAAAACGAGGACGAGGAAAGTAAATCCGAGCAACATCGATTTGAACCAAATCAAACCGAAGCAGAACAACCTGAACCATCTATGGGGGAAGTTGGGGAGGTAGTAGAACTACCTGTAGAAAATATAGTTCGTGTCGATGTTACGGAGAACGCGGCCACACAAGAGTTTTTCGACCTCCTTGGAATGAATCCCGTGGGACGGAACAGGGAAAGTGATCCACTGCACGAGGAAATAGAAAAACGGTGGAGTATTCATCTGAAAAAAGGCCTGGCCAAGGAACAGAGGGAGGTAATACTGAAAAAATATCCAATTTTCGAAAATTGTACCCTACTCAATCCCCCAAAACTCAATCCGGAGATCCAAACTTGCCTCGACACTAAGGCTCTTCGACATGACCAATTTTTGGAAAACTTGCAAGTTCAGGCTGGACATGCCCTTTCAGCTCTGGGATTACAGCTGAACAAGATCTTATCAGAAGAAGATAAGGGACCATTTAAAGAAACCCTTTCAGTGTTGGCAGACGTGGGCCAACTGGTGTGCAATATGCATTATGCATTGTCGAACAGTAGGAAATACCAAATATTACCTCACCTTAATTACAATACTCGAAAATTGGTGGAAAATACCAACAGGGACGAATTTCTCCTAGGACAAAATTTTGTCGACGTGGTCAAATCCAAAGAGGCCTTAAAGAAGGTGGCAAAAGACCTTAAGATCTTTAAACCCCAAAAACAAGTGGATACCCCTGGCACTTCAAGACAAAATTGGACAACGCCACAACGGAATCCAAAACCCATCGGTCAGCAGTCTTTAAACTATCAGCAACCTCCTTCAATCGCAAAAAAAAGCAAACCACCCATCGGACGGACACGCAGAGAAAACAGGAACAGCGCAAACCCTTCTACAACCGCAGATACTGACAGAGGTGAGCCCATTGGCAGGTCGTCTCAAATTGTTCACAGGCTTTTGGAAAAGTATAACTGAAAATCAGACTATTTCGAATTGGATTCAAGGTATAAAGATACCATTTAATTCATTACCTCATGAAAACATCTTTCCCCGGGTTTCTATACCTCGGTCAAGGAAAAAACATTACGATGAGGCCATTGAAGAACTTTTGTATAAAGGTGCTATTTCACAATGTAAAACAGAAAAACATCAATTTTTATCAAGCTATTCTCTCAGTTTGAAACCTAATGGAATTATTATTATTATTAAATACAGGTTCATCCTCAACCTGAAACAACTCAACAACTATATTGAGGCACCTCATTTCAAACTCGAGGACTACAGAACCGTCACAAAATTAGTTACACGTAAATGTTTTTTTGCTAATATTGACATGAAAGATGCTTATTACCTGTTACCCATTCATTCATCTTATAGAAAATATTTACGATTTGAATTCAAAACAAGACTTTTTCAATTCAATTGCTTACCATTCGGGATGAACGTCGCGCCATTCATTTTTACAAAAATTTTGAAACCAGTTGTAAAAAATTTGAGAGAAAACAATATTCTCTCTATAATTTACCTGGATGACTTGTTAATAATTGGAAAAACGAAACAGGAATGTTCTAGATCAGTAGCATATGCAGTAGAATTATTGAATAATTTGGGGTTTTTAATCAATGAAGAAAAAAGTCATCTCGTTCCTACACAAGAAATAACGTTTCTGGGTTTTCTCTACAACTCTGTCGATATGACTCTAAGGCTTCCTGAAGATAAAAAATTGAATTTGTATAACATGTTAGAACACTTGAAAAAGATCACCCATTGTACGATTCGGCATTTTGCGAAAATAATTGGTAAGTTGGTCGCTGCGTGTCCCGTAGTGAAATATGGCTGGGTGCACATAAAAACGTTTGAGAGGGCCAAATATAAAGCTCCCAAAGGAAAATCATCCCGAGATTACAATAAACAAATGCAAATTCCTATTTATATTAACGACGACGTACAATGGTGGTTAGATAATTTGATAACTTCCTTCCAGAACATGAAAACACCTACATATTTCAAATTGGAAATTTTTACCGACGCTTCCAAAACGGGTTGGGGCGCCTTCACAAATGGGTGTAAAACAAATGGGTTTTGGTCAGACTCAGAAAAACTATTACATATCAATCAGCTGGAGCTACTCGCTGCCTTCTATGGACTGAAATCATTCGCAAAAAATTTAAAACATTGTGATATTCTTATGAGAATAGATAATAAAACGGCAATTGCTTGCATTAATGAAAAGGGCAGTATACAGTTTGAAAATTTAAATAAAATCGCAAGACAAATATGGTTGTGGTGTGAAGAAAAACAGGTTGAAGTATTTGCTTCGTACATACCCACAAAAGAAAATAATTTTGCCGACAGCGAATCTAGATCTCAGTTCATAGAAACAGAGTATAGCCTGAATGATGATGTATTCAACTACATTTGTTCACAGTGGGGCAAACCAACTTTAGATATTTTTGCATCTAGAGCCAACAGAAAGTGTAGCAGATATGTATCTTGGGGTCCAGATCCGGATTCCGAACACGTAGATGCATTTACAATTAGCTGGAATGGTGAATTCTTTTATGCTTTTCCCCCGTTCCCAGTGATTACTAGGGTCTTAGATAAAATCATCGGAGACAAAGCTAAAGGAATATTAGTAGTTCCAAGATGGCCCTCTCAACCGTGGTACCCCTTATTCAACAAGCTTTTGATCGAAAAACCGCTAAATTTCAACCCGCGAGAAGATTTATTACTTTCCCCTTTCAGACAACCACATCCCCTCCACCAGAAACTTACCCTGGTTGCAGGGATTTTATCAGGAGAGTATGGCTGAAAAACAAAATACCCCAAAAAGCCATCCCTATTATGTTGGAATCGTTAACGGAAGGAACACTAAAACAGTATGGCAATGTATACAGAAAATGGTGGGAGTTTTCATCTAACCGAGGAGAAGACGCTTCGCAGGCAAACTTGGAAAAAATTATTGAGTATTTGTCGGAACTTACTGAAAATACCCTCTCTTATTCAAGTATTAACATCCATAGATCCGCTCTCGCTTTAATTTTTCAACTTAACTCAGAAGACGAGAAAATTCTGAAGATATTTCTCAAGGGCATTTACAACAAAAAACCTCCCACGCCAAAATACCAGAATACTTGGAACCCCGACCCCGTCTGGAATTATTTGAAAACTTTACTCCCTCCAGAAGCGTTGAACCTAGACCAATTAACAATTAAACTAACGATGCTCTTAGCCCTGACAACTGGACAGAGGGTCCAGACATTCTCCAAGATAAACATTGAAAACATCAATTACTTGGGTTATAGATTAGAAATAAAAATTCCAGAGAGAATTAAAACATCAGGCAAAAATAAACTTCAACCCTTACTGGTTCTCCCCTTTTTTGGAGAATGTCCAGAACTATGTGTTGCTTCAACAGTCAAATTTTACATAGAGAAAACCAAAACCCTCCGTCAAGCCACGGAAAAATATTTACTTTTAACACATAAAAAACCACATCATAAGGCCACCCCCCAAACACTCAGCAGATGGCTTAAATTGGTATTAGAAAAAAGTGGAATAGATGTTAATACTTTTTCAGGACAGAGTACGAGGCATGCGTCCACATCCGCAGCCTTCAGAAATGGTATTAATATCGAAACCATACGTAAGACTGCGGGGTGGACAAATACCTCAGAATTTTTCAGTAAATTTTATAATAGACCCCTTGCGTCCACCCCAGATGAGTTCGCAAGAGCAGTGTTGAATATAAAAAACTGAACAAAATAAATTATTTTGTATTCATTTTCTATTATGAAAATCATGATAAGTGAGATTATTTATATTGAATAATATGTTGATTAGCTATAAGTTGGGATTATATGAAAATAATATAATAGAATAAAAACTTTTTTCAGATCATATATTATTTCTTTAAACATCTACTGGGTGAGTAATTATCGAGGAAGACAAGGGAAGAAAAATTATAAGATTGATTGACTTACCTGGTAAGGAAGATCAATCGAAATTTTTCGACCTTGTCTTCCGAAATAATTACAACCCTCCCCCCCTAATAACCCAATATATGATCTGAAGAGTTACTACAGATAACGAAGTGAATCATATGCCGGTACCAGAGGGCGATATGGTGAATCATTTCTTTTGATTACGTTAAACTTGTATCGATAGGTGTAGATTTACGACTACTACTGGGTGAGTAATTATTTCGGAAGACAAGGTCGAAAAATTTCGATTGATCTTCCTTACCAGGTAAGTCAATCAATCTTATAATTATATATATATATATATATATATATATATATATATATATATATATATATACAAGGTGATCTATTCGGATGGGACCAACCGGAGTATAATACAAACTGTGGCAGAATGTGCATCGTTTTTCTCATGGGAAAAATACTCTAAATATCATATAGTTGTAGCTCGAGCTCTCAACCAATATCATTCGCATACGTGAAGGTTTAAATTTGTTTACATTTAAGGCGGGATTTACGCTGGATCGACAGAAGGCGGCGGACTCTGCTGATACTAGCGGATATCACATTACAAGATAAACGAACATCATTTCTTATTGTAAAACACGAGATTAGTCTGAGCATGATCTCGGTTGGAATAAGTTGTATGTATTTTCAATAAATATCGTATTTTTGAAAAGTCGTAAGTTCGTTCGAAAAACATAATTGTCCCAGTCGATAGGATTTGCGCAGTAGTAATGAATTTTTCGTGGAGTGGTTTTTCAACCCTCTCGCGCAAATTCGAGAAAACCTCATTTACCGGGGACTTGTTGGACGAACTCCGAGCCCACAACGATATTTCCAAGCCGGTTGGACTCTGAGAGTGACTAGGAGACTACGAGAATTCGCAGCGTCGATCAATGTAAGTGCCAAGTTCCTTTCTCCCTTTCTGAACCCTCTGATTAAGGATTTCAGTTGAGATAGTTGAATCCAGTTTCAGTTAAGCTCCAAGTTTAAATGTCGAAAGCAAAAATATTTTTTTTATATGGAGATTCACTCGAAAAGGAAGCCCTGTAATGTTCAAAGAATACCGCGTGAATCAAGGGACAGGAGATACGAATTGACGTTCACTTTTAATTTCTGAAGTTTGTAAGCCTCAGGAAAAACCTCTCTCGGCAAGGAGTTCCAAAGCTCAGCTGTTCTGATGAAAAAAATCCCTGAGCAAGAGAGATTCGACAGGTCTCCAAATTCACAACAAAGGGGTGGGAATTCTGTACTCGTCAAGTCATCCGTGTAGATATTGCCAAGGGTGGAACGATTGATAACAATTCAGAAGAGCTCTGACCGTGAAAATATCTATAGAAAAGAGACAAGTCTCCGACACTTCTACGATGTTCCAAAGAAGTGAGCGAGTCTTTGAGTAAAGAATCACAAATTTACGAATTATTTAGAGGACGTATTGGATAGATTGAATAATTCATCATTGAACGAAGAGAATCCAAGTTGCATTATTTTAAATCTGAATAGAACGAACAATTATAGCGTCAAATATGGCTAACGAGATCGAAATCATCAAGCCACGGTGCCTGTGCCACAAATGAAATGAAATCTTGTCAAATCTAGACTAGATAATATCAAGACATACTATGGTGATAGTAACACTTTGAACAAATTTTTGATTTTGATTTTTGTTGCGAAAATTTATTAGAAGCTATGTTATATTTCAAGATAACGATCTCAATCAGCATACTCTTGAGTCAAAAAAAAACTGATAGGAAAAGCAGAAATAATGGTTGGCAATCGTATCGAAATAACCGATTGGCCCTCTTTAAAAAATGCTCTCGAGCAATGTTTCGCAGAATGTAGAGACTTAGATTTTTTGCTGCAAGAATTAATGAGAACTAGACCACTGAAAGGTGAACATTTGATAGATTTTGGAAGTAGGTTACAGTTAATCAGAAGCCAAGTAATACAGATAATTAGTAACGATTCGAATATAGCAAATAATGAAAAACTATGTCACATCTCCCATTATCAAAAAAACGCTCTCAGCACTTTGATTGCAGGATGCTGTGGCACATTGAGAAATAACATGTATTTGAAAAAAACAACTTCTTTGGAAGATGCTGTGGCGTACGTTAACGAATTTGACAATTTTGAAAAATATTACATGGAAGTTTTTGGTGAATCTGCCAAATATACTCCCAAATTGAACCCTTATGCCAAAAAAAAATGTTACATTTTCAAATGTATTCTTGTAACGTTTGTAACGGAAATTCCGTTCCATTGTTCAAGTTTTTAAAATTCTGTATCGAGGCAATGCCGGAACAGTAGACACTTCCTATTCCGACCTGGAGTGTAGATCGCTTGCGCGAATATGAGATACGAATGATTTGCTTCGATTTTTGAGCGATCGGGAAGATTAGCGGCCTTTTTGCATTCGATCTTTCGACGAGTTGATAGGTTTTGGATTGGGTTGGAGGCAGTTATTATCTGGTAAAAGACCTATTTATCTCTCATTATTATTTGAATTGAACAGGAAAAGTGGATTGAATATCTTGCTAATTATTTAAATGATACCTTGTAATTTGCAGTGTACCGAATTGCATGGTTAATTTCTTTTGAGGCAACAGGTGATTGAGGTTAAAACCTTATAGTTCCATTTATTTAAATAATCTTCGCATAGAATTTGATTTCAGTGTAGATTCCAGATTCGGGATCTGTCCGTTCGAATATTGAGGAAAATATTTTTGGTAATAAGTAAAATATTGGTTCTTTTCAAATTTAATAACTGAAGCCATCTTATTTCATCTCATTTTTAAATTTCCTTCGGGGACAGGAACTTGATAATCGATATCGTGCGAACACGAAATTTTGCCTTTTCATCTGTTTAAACAGTGTCTACTCTCTATACCTTTCCCAGCAATCAAATAAATATTATTCCTGTGACCTGTGACTGACTGAGAGTATCCTGCCCATTTATATCTCAATAATCATTACCAAGAACTTGTAGAGGAAACCGGAGTTGACTGCTAGCCACAGCCGGAGAAGGAACTATCAGAGGAATTCCTCAGGTGAGCATTTATTTTCTATATATTATGATCTATAGTTTCTCTTTGGGAAATAAATGCGAATCAGAGAGAATTTGTTCTCTGTCTCACTGTGCTGTGCAGCGTTCGACCTCGTGGACTCTACAATTATTTTTTTTATTAAATATTCAATCACTAGCCTGTGCAATTTATATCTGAGGGTCTACCAGGTAGTTTCTCTCTCTTGCCATACCTGCAACTACAGCTCGTATTGAATGTAAAAGTACCTTTCTCTGAATTCATTAGTATCTGACATTAAATTGTTTAGGAGTTGTCCACCTAAACCTATCTTTCTTTGAATTCATTAATATCTGGCATATATAGCTAATACCTATCTTATATCTTATTAACATCTTAGTATCACTGCCTTTCTGTCAGAAGGTTTGAGAGCTTACCTGATAAAATTTGCATCTCTAGAGCCTATACGAAATTTTGACAATTTATCAGAGATCGATTCATTTTTTTTCTTCACAATAGTTGCATATTGATATTGGATAGATTTTCAATGGAAAATTGATTTATTATCAGTCAATTATTTGCAGTAGTATTGAAAATATTTTTTTCTTGAGAATATACATTCTCTGGCATAATTTTTTTATTATCAAATTTCTAGCAACCTTTACTTGGTTTTAAAAGTAAAATCGTGCTCATTAAGGTTCAGAATATACCCTAAGGTTCTAAGGATATCCTTCGTTCCCTGAAAATATTGTGTATATATCTATTCTGATTCATTCCGTTTGCTTCGCATGCCATTGAGGAAATCCAATACTGGGTCGAGGATTGGTAACAACAAAAGTATCCCGTTGTCCTGAGAAGATCAAAGAGGCTTAGTTGATAAGCACAAGCAATCGTCCTGCTTCGTAGAGACCAGTTAGTAGCTATTGGTCATCATCGTTGTCAAGCCAGGAACGACTCCAAGTGACTTTTATCAACGAGCCCGTCAAATTCAAGCTCAACAGCGCTCTGTAAGGACCAGCTTCGTACAAACCAACCACCCAGGTATTAACCAGCCAGGACCACGTTCGGTTGAATCAGATTTAGAAAAATTTTGTAAATATTCTGAATTTTCATAGCCTTCAGCTTTTATTTATTAGCCTTCAGCTTTTGTTCAGTTATTAGCCTTCAGCTTTTGTTCAGTTATTAGCCTTCAGCTTTTGTTCATTTATTAGCCTTCAGCTTACGATTGTTTTTTTTCCTTTTATAATTAAAGTTGTTAATCTTTGCTGATTATTTGTTCTGTTTCCTCACCCAAGCTAGACAATTTTTTTGGTAGTAAATTCTTTGAATTTTTAATTATTCTAATTTTCATAATTTCATTGCTACCTGGCGCCCACTTTCTGAGCCAGTCAAGTCAACTATGAGATATTGGTAATAGTCAAATGTAATCTGCCTTCGACTGTTACCAATCATTTGTTGAACCTTACTCACACCCTCACCGTATCAAACTGAGCAGCCTATCAGCACCTAAGTGATAACTTCCATTATTTTAATATATACTCACATTTGCATTTTGAAATTTTGGAGGGTTGCACAATTGGCGCCCAACGTGGGGCCCGAAATTGTGCAACCCTCCAAAATTTCAAAATGCAAATGTGAGTATATATTAAAATAATGGAAGTTATCACTTAGGTGCTGATAGGCTGCTCAGTTTGATACGGTGAGGGTGTGAGTAAGGTTCAACAAATGATTGGTAACAGTCGAAGGCAGATTACATTTGACTATTACCAATATCTCATAGTTGACTTGACTGGCTCAGAAAGTGGGCGCCAGGTAGCAATGAAATTATGAAAATTAGGATAATTAAAAATTCAAAGAATTTACTACCAAAAAAATTGTCTAGCTTGGGTGAGGAAACAGAACAAATAATCAGCAAAGATTAACAACTTTAATTATAAAAGGAAAAAAAAACAATCGTAAGCTGAAGGCTAATAAATGAACAAAAGCTGAAGGCTAATAACTGAACAAAAGCTGAAGGCTAATAACTGAACAAAAGCTGAAGGCTAATAAATAAAAGCTGAAGGCTATGAAAATTCAGAATATTTACAAAATTTTTCTAAATCTGATTCAACCGAACGTGGTCCTGGCTGGTTAATACCTGGGTGGTTGGTTTGTACGAAGCTGGTCCTTACAGAGCGCTGTTGAGCTTGAATTTGACGGGCTCGTTGATAAAAGTCACTTGGAGTCGTTCCTGGCTTGACAACGATGATGACCAATAGCTACTAACTGGTCTCTACGAAGCAGGACGATTGCTTGTGCTTATCAACTAAGCCTCTTTGATCTTCTCAGGACAACGGGATACTTTTGTTGTTACCAATCCTCGACCCAGTATTGGATTTCCTCAATGGCATGCGAAGCAAACGGAATGAATCAGAATAGATATATACACAATATTTTCAGGGAACGAAGGATATCCTTAGAACCTTAGGGTATATTCTGAACCTTAATGAGCACGATTTTACTTTTAAAACCAAGTAAAGGTTGCTAGAAATTTGATAATAAAAAAATTATGCCAGAGAATGTATATTCTCAAGAAAAAATTATTTTCAATACTACTGCAAATAATTGACTGATAATAAATCAATTTTCCATTGAAAATCTATCCAATATCAATATGCAACTATTGTGAAGAAAAAAAATGAATCGATCTCTGATAAATTGTCAAAATTTCGTATAGGCTCTAGAGATGCAAATTTTATCAGGTAAGCTCTCAAACCTTCTGACAGAAAGGCAGTGATACTAAGATGTTAATAAGATATAAGATAGGTATTAGCTATATATGCCAGATATTAATGAATTCAAAGAAAGATAGGTTTAGGTGGACAACTCCTAAACAATTTAATGTCAGATACTAATGAATTCAGAGAAAGGTACTTTTACATTCAATACGAGCTGTAGTTGCAGGTATGGCAAGAGAGAGAAACTACCTGGTAGACCCTCAGATATAAATTGCACAGGCTAGTGATTGAATATTTAATAAAAAAATAATTGTAGAGTCCACGAGGTCGAACGCTGCACAGCACAGTGAGACAGAGAACAAATTCTCTCAGATTCGCATTTATTTCCCAAAGAGAAACTATAGATCATAATATATAGAAAATAAATGCTCACCTGAGGAATTCCTCTGATAGTTCCTTCTCCGGCTGTGGCTAGCAGTCAACTCCGGTTTCCTCTACAAGTTCTTGGTAATGATTATTGAGATAGAAATGGGCAGGATACTCTCAGTCAGTCACAGGTCACAGGAATAATATTTATTTGATTGCTGGAAAAGGTATAGAGAGTAGACACTGTTTAAACAGATGAAAAGGCAAAATTTCGTGTTCGCACGATATCGATTATCAAGTTCCTGTCCCCGAAGGAAATTTAAAAATGAGATGAAATAAGATGGCTTCAGTTATTAAATTTGAAAAGAACCAATATTTTACTTATTACCAAAAATATTTTCCTCAATATTCGAACGGACAGATCCCGAATCTGGAATCTACACTGAAATCAAATTCTATGCGAAGATTATTTAAATAAATGGAACTATAAGGTTTTAACCTCAATCACCTGTTGCCTCAAAAGAAATTAACCATGCAATTCGGTACACTGCAAATTACAAGGTATCATTTAAATAATTAGCAAGATATTCAATCCACTTTTCCTGTTCAATTCAAATAATAATGAGAGATAAATAGGTCTTTTACCAGATAATAACTGCCTCCAACCCAATCCAAAACCTATCAACTCGTCGAAAGATCGAATGCAAAAAGGCCGCTAATCTTCCCGATCGCTCAAAAATCGAAGCAAATCATTCGTATCTCATATTCGCGCAAGCGATCTACACTCCAGGTCGGAATAGGAAGTGTCTACTGTTCCGGCATTGCCTCGATACAGAATTTCAAAAACTTGAACAATGGAACGGAATTTCCGTTACACGTTACAACCAGTGCCGTTCCCAAGAGACATTAATTTCCTACAAATGCTACAACCATGAAATCAAATTTTTCACCTATAACTGTTTGGCCCAGCCAGCCTCTGCATATTCAGCCCAGACAATCACCTCCCAAAAGATATTCTACTGATAGAGAAGTTTTTGGCCCAACACAAAATGTGTTCAAATCGGAACCAACCCAATTCAACCAATTTAAGATTTCAGTAAATAATTCGAATCAACTACAGATGCCTCAAAATACGCAATTGGATCTGCTACGCATCTCACACGCTAAACCCAGCTGAGATAAACTACTCCACTACTGAGAAAGAGCTTCTCGCGATAGTCTGGAGCTGCAAGTACTTACCTTTTCAATGGTTCTCGAGGACGTGGAAAGAGAAGACGATCAAAAACTCAATGTCGAATTTTATCATGTCAAGAGAACATGCCACCGTGACATCAATGAAATGAAACAATCACTTTCTTCGCGTTACTATTCGCTGAAAATATCGGTTGGTATGGAAAATTATGTGAACAGCTGTGAAACTTATAAAAAGAATAAGTAGGATAGAAACCTACCTCATATAAAAAATAATTTGACACCTACATCTTCTCGACCATTTTAACACATACATATCTACTGTCTTAAAATATCGAACCATAATTTTTTGACAATTATCGATTCATTTTCGAGATACGGCCAAGCCCATCCCCTGAAAGCTTCGACAGGAATATCGATTGTAGAAAATATATTGAACTTTGTCTCTCATTACGGACTACCTCACGAAATTACCACTAATTCTGGCACCGAGTTCAAAAATAAAGATCTTTTAAATTTCTGTCAACTCCATCGAAAAGATCTACATTTTACTACCCCCAAAAACAGCAACTTCAACTCCCCAGTCGGACGATTTCATTCGACTTTGATTAAACACTTTGGATGTTTGAGAGAAGAAATTGAAGAATATCACACAAATCAACTAATGAAAAGAGCAATACTAGAATACAATAATTCAATATACACCGTGATAAAATTTACACCTTTCGAAATTGTAAAAGGACATATCGATAGTTCCAACCCTTTCGATTTGACAGATCACATAATAACATCAAACAATGTCCAAACTCACGAAGAAACAGCTTAAAAGCTATATGGGTCAATACAACAAACGAATCAACAAACTAAAGAAAGAGTAATTTTCAAAAGTAATCAAAACTGCGATGAACCCCTGAAGTTTCTTGAATCAGAACAAGCTTATATCAGAACCAAGGCTAGAAACAAAAATTTAACAAAATTCAAAAAGGGCCAAATTATTGAGGAAACCGATATAAAGTTGGTCATAGATAAGGGCACTTATCTTAAAAATATTTCAAGAAGACCTCAAATTAACAAAGTTCCACTCTTTCAGGAAGGCAAAGGACATGAGACTTTTGATCCTGCTCTTCCGAGTACTTCAATTGCGAAGTAATATTGAGGATGTTCATATAACCGCAATAAATAATCCTATACTTACTATACAGCAAGGAAACTCTAGGTTAATATACAACAAACACACATTTCTACACTACTTAGACCTGCAACAAATCATCATGCAACTAACCAATCTGAATGATTTCTTCACTATAATGAAAACAAATTCAAACAAGGAAAAGAAATCCAATCCAAATTCATACGCAGACGACGAGAAACGGTACGATCATGCACTCAACTAGAACGAAATCAAGCAGATATAATTCGAGAATTCAATAAGCGAAGCTCTTTGTCAAAACAACTTACTGAAAATAACAATAAAACTATTACTACCCTAAGTAATAATAGGGTAAAACTTGTGTTCAGTTTGAAAACATTCCAAGATTCAGTTCAGAAAACTATAAAAAAATCTAGATAGCTACGTGAGTTTCCAAAGCATTTTCTCACAAATAAACCTGGATTGTCAAAATATAATCAATTCTGTAGACAATCCAGAAGTTGCTATAACGTTCGCCAAATTCAATACCTTGCATAATTCAATAATATTCAGTGGCGAACTCTTTGGAATGATAAATTATTTGAGGAATCTCTATACTGATGACAGTATTCCAAATTTTCAAAATATTTTGACTTATTACCAATTCCTATGAGCTCAAGTAACGTTTTCGAATACCAAACTTATTTTCGCTAAACATCCTGATCTTCTACCGCCAATATCCTATAATCCAAAATAAGCGAATTTTCATCCCTATACCGACACTTGGCACGAACGACTTCGAACACCCAATTCCAAGAAGAGGCTTGTCCAGTATTGGAAAATACCTACTGCAGAGGAGTTCCGTCCCGAAGACAACTGTACTTTACGACTGATCGATAGAAATGCCACCAATAACTGCGATACTAACCAGATTCAAATAGAGGAAGCGATCACCGAACAAGTAACACAAGATGAAGTAATCATTTTTCCGAATGAAGAGGTAAAAGTTTTCGCAAAATGTGAAACTGATCAATATTTGGGGATTCGATCACCCACGTTTATTGAAATACCAAAATCCTGCGAAATTCAAATGAATAACAAGAAAATCACTAACGACTTGAGGAATCAACAAGGCAAACTGCTTTTTCTCTCGAAATTGGAAATGGAGAAACTTCAAACACCACTTGGGTATGAAACTCCCAATTTTCAAAAACTCAGCTTGGAAGAAGTACGCCAAATGAGTGAAACAGCTAAACATGCTCTTAAAAATCAAATATCAGCCATAACACTCAACAGCTGTTTTCAGTATCTCTTCGCCATCCTAGCCGTCTTCACATGGCTGTTTTGAAAAGGAACCAAAAGTTTTCAGAAATGATTATCATGTTGCAGCCGATAAAACAAGGATAAACCAAGAATCGGGTTGCGAAAGGAGATACTAGCTCCATCGAAAACGAACTCCGTTATTTTCTGTTTGAGGAGAAAGGATTTACGTGAGACCGTTCCTGCTGCAGTCTTAACTTTATCTTGGTTGGTATAAGTTGTACGTATTTTTAATAAACCTCGTATTTTTAAAAAGTCGTAAGTTCTTTCGAAAAACATAATTCGGGTCCAGTGAACGAATAAGCACAATTCATTATATAGTGTATATCTCTTAAGTCTGAAGCATAAGAGAAATGTGGTTGACTGAACATATAATTCATAATGCATAACTCTTCCTCTTCATGAAATGATACATGGTCATTGGGCAAGGTCTGTTTACTGTATTTATATGTAACAAAGACAGACCAGAAACAGTGTCAGATTGAAATCTTAAATAAGAGAAGCAAAGTTTTTTCCAACCTCTTCGTCTTTTGGGTAGACATTTTATCAATTTCAAACCTGAAAGTAGGTTAGAAATAAGCACATTTTAGAATGTAAGAGTAGAAACCATGATTGAAGGTACAGAAAAGGTGCTAGGAAGCTTCTAATCTGTAGATATGTATGCTTTTACAGTATCGAGGTTTATATTTCGACTATGTATAGTTCTTTCTTCCAAGAAACTTCACCATGACTTCATGATTGACTTCACTGATTTCGAAGGGGTCATTTATTTTCATATGGGAGTTCTAAAAGAGGAACAAATGTGCAGCATTGGAATAGCATCTATGTGAAAATTCTTGGTAACGATAACGAATTATTCACGGATTTGTCAAGAGTGTGATGTAAAACTACGATGAATGGCTTCTGATCTCCCGTTCCATCCGGCATTAACTCGAACCGTAATAAGATTTAATTCGTGCGGCTTCAGTTTCGAAGAGGCCTTGAAAGCGTTCTATTATAAACAAAAGCTTATTATAGCAGAATTTTACGAGGCGGATTTTATTGTTTGTTTGCTGCGGCGGAATTGACCTGCAGTGCCATTCACTTTCATGCTGGTCGGGTGGTAACATATAATGGCTGGCTCTTGAACCGACAAATACATATCCAATCTCAATAAACATCACACATATCACAAATATCATTTGAATTGGAAGTTTGCCCCATATTATTTGAAATATCGGGTCTAGCCATTAATAAAATACAAAAATCAGACTATTTACTGAACTGATTACCCAGGCCCCTTGTTGTATAGAACATAGTAATACTGTTTTCTGTAGGATTCTCTCACACGTGTTTCATTAACCAATATCTTCTTCAAATAGAAAATACTAGTAAAACTCTAATAAAAACATTAAAAACGGTCACAGCTCTGTGGCCAGCTGGGAAATCGCATTCATCTCCACTAGTCTCTTTTTAGGAGTCGATTTGTGTAAAAACATTAAATGAAATTCCAATTCAAAACTTGTTTTTAATTGACATCAGGATAAACCGCTCGGAAGAACAATCAGCAAAAAATCCACCAATATGATTTTTAGTTTATGTGAACGGTTGAACTATAATCAGAATTAAAAATAACTGGTGAGTGACGAAGGTGGTTTCATATTATTTCGAATAACCTTGATCAATTGTTCGGGCGATATATATTTTTATTATTCGTACCTTCAAGCTTCAAGTTCGATTGCGAACTTTTATTTATATTTTCACTTTGCCAAGTCCTCTTACAAGTTTGCTCAGGTGATAGAGCCTTGTGTGGCAAGGGTCGGCTGATTCATCTATAGAAATTCCAAAAAAACCAACAGTGCTACCGGCTCGGTTGGTGTATTCAATCAAAATATCCCGCATACCAAAATTTGTATGTAAGCAACGAACAATTGTCTAGCACCAATTGTAGTGGAGCCCAGTGGGGTGAATGGGTAGTTATTCGAGCGTTGCAGGAACCAATTCGATTTCGAAGATTACATAGCAGAAAAAAATCATTTTATGATGTATATCGTTTCTGTGGTATGAGAATTTCAGTTGGAGTTTTGTCTTACATATGGCTAGACATGAATCAGCGCTATGTCAGTACTCTAATCAAATGGCTTGAAGACTGACCAGCGAGTCCGCAGGAAAAAAAAGGGCCGTGGATGGGTGAGGCATTTGAAAGCGAAAATGTCGAGAATTTGCGCGACAAGCGCTGAGAGAGGGTGACCCTTGTATGGTTAATCCCTCTGTTAATGATGCGGTGCGCTTCGCATCTCTTATAGTAAGGGGGAAGTTTACGGTTCGGTAGAGAAAATCTGGAAATACTGAGTGAATAAGTGAATCGTTAGCATAGGTGTTCCATTTTTGGATAAGAAGAAAATTTAGAACATGAGCCGTGTAGGAAACCGGTATGCAAATTAGACAGAGGACCAATTTTGGTGATCCAATGTTGGTGTGTGTTAACGTAAATAAGCATTTCATTATATTTGGGAAGAGACAAAATTATTTTACATATTCTTTTGAATACAGGAGAATTGATCACATAGCGAGAGATCTACTGACTTTTCCGAAGTACCTAGAGCTTTTGGGATAGGACTAATAGATAGAGATATTAGACTCTTACGTTCTGAACCACATAGTTTTTTGACTGCTTGTGTATTTTTACATACGATTCCTTTTCCACTGAGAAGGTCTGGTTGGTTTTATTACATTTTTGTGCCTGAACTTCTTTAGCAGCTCATGATTATAATCAAATGAATAGTTGACTTTTTTGTTCAGTTTCTATTATTTTTTGTTGCTAATATGCTCATTTCAGAGTATTAGAAAACAGAAAATCACAAGTTTATCTCTAAAGACCTCCTCTTCGTGCAGGAGGCGGTATCCAAGCTTGTGCCACAAAAGCCTTTAACATTAAAAATTTGACGTGGAGAAATCCACGTCTGGTGACAGCATCTACCCCCCTAAAATGAAGAAATAGTCCAAATGCTACCTTCACAAGTGTTCAGAGCGGTGGGATACAAATCTATTTTAACTTGCTTTTGTGAAGAAGAAATTTATCTAAAGAAAAGTAAAAATGTTAGAGGGTTCCCAACATCTACATAACATCGTACAGTCTACTCATACTATCAGGTATTGTAAATGCCCCATGTATTTCTGATACTGAAGTTATAATAATATGCCAGTTTGTATGATAGGGGTGATTCTACGAAAGGATAGGAATTAAATAAAAAATACTCAAGCGCCTCAGATATTCAGAGGTGACCTTAAATGAGTCGAAAAAACTCCCATGCAAAAAAATCTCAATTTTAAAGTATTCAGCGCGTCAGATTTTCAAACAGAGTGTTCAGCTCAATGACCTAGTCGTGCTGAGTCATTATCTGACGATTATATGGAAGAATTTTGTTAATCTGACTATTTGATGAGAATCTCAGAAGCGGTTGATCCTGCAAGATATCCCTAAAAAATTCTTGTATTCCCAAATCAACGTATTGATTGAATACATTTTTGAGCTCTTCTAGTTCTGATATATTGTTATATTATTTTATCCTCAATATAACAAAGTTATGTTGGGGTAAAATATTTGAATAAATTTGAATAAATTAAATTGAAAAATAATTCAAGCGCCGTAATATCATTCCATTAAAAGATTTTGATCATATCAAAAATTGAAAAGTTATTCTATTTTTTTTTAAATTCATACTACTATATATTTCGAAATTTAAGACACGAAAAAAAAACAATTTTCAAAACAACACTTATTTGGAAATTTTTTGAAAACGCAGATATATCTCCAAAAAATCAACAGTGGCCGTTGATTTTTGGGGAAAAGAGCTGATTACTTTTTATGATCAATCGCTACAGATGTAAAACAGTTGAAAACGATTTTTTTTAAATTGGAATTTAGACTTCAGCAGGAATTTAAACTTAACATTTTTTATGCAAGTGAATATGTTTTGTAATTGAGGTAAGTATAAATTTGGAAAAAATCGAAATTGCCAAATGACATGAAAAACTATATGAATAATCATTTGCGGGGATTGGTGTCGCAGATCCGCATGAAACGTAAATCAAAACTGTATTGTCAACAGTGGCACACCTAGGGGTGGGGCCACGGGGCTGCAGCCCCCTCCCCCCCCCCGAAATTTATAATATTTACAAAAAAAATATATTACAATATACTACAGAAAATAATTGTAAAATGAGCTCATCTACTAATATACAATGAGCCCACTGGTCCTTATCGGTCATCCAACAGATTTATTATGATTTACCAGATACGCACTGGTTGCAACCGTAGCGAGACGATGACCGACGATGTAATCCAATTCTCGTCTCTGGACTGGAGAAGCTAATGATCAATCAGAGTTGCTTAACTCATTAATAACGTCCAAATTTCATCTCAGATACGAACATTTTACTACACAAAAATAGTTTTTTTATAGAATAAATATTTTTGTTGAAATACCAGAAATACCGGTGCAGTGAATTTGTGTAAGAGTGAAGTGATGAAGAATATCAGTATTAATATATATTTATATATATATATATATATATATATATATATATATATAAATATATATTAATACTGATATTCTTCATCACTTCACTCTTACACAAATTCCTGGCCTTGTCTATAGATATGCAACACCGGCTCACAGCTGAGTAATCTTTTCAACTTCTCAAATGCTTCTCTCTGACTATCTTTAAACACAAATTTCTGCTCCTTCTTCAATAGATCACTCAAAGGTTTAGCAATGAGGGAATAAAACGCAATGAACTTTCGGAAATAACCCGTCAAACCCAGGAAAGATTGAATTTGTTTCAGCGTGGTTGGTTGTGGATAATTTTTTATTGCCAAAGTCTTCTCGATGGAAGGTTGAACCTTTCCATCTTCGATAATGAAACCCAAAAACTCTACACGTGTCTTCAGCAGCTGACATTTTTTCTTTTTAATATCCAGTCCATGATCTCTAGCCACTTCTAAAACTCTTCCTAATCTCTTAAAACCTTCTTCTTCACTTGCACTCAAGATTATTATATCGTCCATATAATATATGACAATATTTTCGGAAACAAGCTTTCTGAAAATATTGGCAACAAATCTCTGGAATACCGCTGGACTATTACATAATCCGAAAGGACATTTGACAAATTCATACTGTCCGTTATGAGTGACGAAGGCAGTGTATTTAACACTGTTTTCTTCTATGTCTACGTGAAAAAATCCATTTCTTAAGTCAATAGTACTGAAATATTTAGCATCCTGTAACCTATCTAGTACATCTTCAATTAAAGGAAGAGGGAATCTATCTTTGATTATATTTTTATTTAATTTTCTATAATCACAACACATTCTAGTGCTACCATCTTTTTTTTTACTAAAACTAGTGGACTAGCAAAATCCGATGAGCTGGGTCTTATAATCCCTTCTTCTAACCAGTCATCTATTTGTCTCCCCACTTCTTGTTTCTCAGGGACTGATAATCTTCTAGGGCTCTGGTATACTGGGTCTTCACTCTTCATTACGATCTTCATTTTGATATCCGTAGTAATCTTCTTATCTGGACGATAGTCTTCTATCAGTTGCTTCACCTCTTCTCTAGTTTCTTCATTCTTTATATGACTCACATCAACTACTTTATCTTTTTCTTCAACTACAGTCATATTCAATAGAAAATTTTCTTTCTCCTTTCTGAAAATTAAAATTTCACCATCTCGAAATGTTATATCTGCTTGATGCAATAAGTCATTTCCAACAATCGCTTTAAAATTCGAAGTCTCTGTGGGTATGATATGAATTTTCAATGTAACTTCCTCGCCATTGATAAGTATATTCTTCTCAAAATATCCTTTTGTTGTTATCCTATTCGGCCCTATTCCTTTCAGACAGATCGAATACTTATTTAGTTCAATCGACTTGAAAAACATATCATAAATATCTTCTCTGATTGCAGTTATATCACTACCTGTATCTAGTAGTGCTATCAATTGGATACCGTCTATGGATATATTCACAGTATTTCTGGAAATCATTTCTATTGTTGCTATGCTGGAGTGTCCATTATCATTATTTTCGTTATTCTTTTTAGGACAGTTCGTCGATACATGCCCAAATCCAGAACAACTGAAGCACTTCGTCCCTTTCTGTTTATCAGGACATCTGCTTGACATGTGACCTCTTTTGCCACAATTGAAGCAAACCCCTTCATTTCTCTTCCTGAAATGCTTATCTTCGTTATTCTTCTTCATTTCTTTTCTCCAGTCCTTTCTAGAATCACTACTTTGATTTTTCTCGTATCCATGATTCGATTTACTCGCTTTTATTTGTTCATATAGCTTCACCTTATCCTTAAATTCAGAAAAGTCTCTTGCTCCATATAAAATAATTTTATTAGAAGAATCATCCTGCATACCATCAATAATATACTGCATCACAACTTCTTGTTCAATATTCGCTCTACTTCCTATTTCCCGCATGGAAAGGACGTACTCTTGAACGGATTCTTCTCGTTTCTTCTTTCGAGTCATCAACAATTTATGTATCTGAGCACTACTTACCTTTACTTCAAATTCGGCTCTCAACTTCTCCTTGAGAATTGACCACTTTGTAATGCCTCTTTCAGACTGAATAAATAACTTGGCTAATCCAGTCAAAGACTTTTTTGCATAGATCAACTTCTGTAAATCATTCCACCCTGTAAGTTTCGAAATTTCCTCGAAGTCGAAAATCCATTTTTGAACTGGATAGTCATCCTTCCCATCAAACGGTCTGATACTATCCTCAACATCTCGAAAACTCAAGGCAAATGATTCTCTTGTTTTTGTTTTTTCACCTCCACTGGCACGTCCGCCATCTTCATTGTCGCTTTGTTCGGAACCTTCGTCTATTTCTGATTCCTCGTCTTCTACCTCGTCATCTGTCTGCCCTTTATTATTTTCACTCACAACTTTCAAATCATTCATGAAAGAACAAATACGATCTAACACTTCATCACTGCTACCCGAATAATCAAGATCAAGTATATGACACACAGCCACTAGATCAGGCAACTGCACTTTTTGTTTTATTTCACTTACCTTTTTCTTATATTCATCAGAACTTTTTTCCAAATTGAAACCAGAAAATGCACGTAACGAACTTCTCGTTTTTCGATTTTCACCTTCTTTACCGTATGCAATAACATGTAACGCCTTAACCGCTTTCAATGAACCGCCAGAAATATTTTTAGCTATTTTCGAAATGTCACCAAGGCTAGCCATTATGATTATTTCGTATAGCGTTGAAATAATAAAATAAAGTTATTCTCAAAAATAATCAGTTGGAATGCGATTCCTTCCGTGAAATAATAATGAAGTGCCTAGACCAAAACAAATCACAACAAAAACGATTTGCTTCTGGACTACGAATGAAAAACTTCAACTCAAAAGTGAATATGACGTTAACAAATGTCAAAATTACAAAATCGGTTTTCAAACAACTTTATAAATCTTTTAAATTAAATTCAAAGCTGTCTATAGTGATCGTCGAACTCGTCGTCTAGGCTTCCACTCGATGCCGATTATTAGAAAAAGTATGCCTCCTACCTTGTGAGATCCCAAAAGAACCAAGTAGAATGTAGATTCACCAGTTCGATTTTCCTCCACAAACTGATTGCTTCTCCTCAAACCTTCTACTTGCCGTCAAAATTCAGATGATGATCTCGTCTCCTCTGGTCTTGCAATACTATTCTCTCCTCTCAATGGTTCGTCGTATCTCTAACTTCGTCTAATGCTAACTACACTGAGCTGTTATCTTCTCAAACTCCTGCTAACCTTATCCACTTTATCCCGGTTGAGCCCCCAAAATGTAGGATGTTTAATTCGATGTCTAGGGTTGTCGAATAAGTATTCCTCGAGCAAGCGAAACAATTTATTTCTTCGATCAGCAGGCACGTCAAATACACGTTTGAATTGAGGTACGTCTTGGAATTATTGATAATCAATTGGTAAATAACGTCTTATTAACAATATCTGTTCAAAAGAACCTTTCTCATAAACTTCGTCGTTGTTGTTCTGTCATTATGACTTTCCCATGGTTATCCACAAAATGAAAAGTCATTCCAACCGATTAGATACAGAGGGATAGAAAATGAAAAACAATAAACTATTAATCAATTTGAAACTTCATCAAAATATGATAATACAAAAATATCATAATGTCTACCTACATATATTAATATCAATTAATAATTGATTAATAATATTAATATTAATTATTAATGAATATTAATAAATAAAATAAATTAATATATAGTATAGGTGCATGAAATATTATCAAAAACTCTATGTTAAGCTTTATGTTATATATAAGTATCATATAATATAATATCCACGCTATTCGAGTTCCGAATGCTTGGTTCGAATTGATGTTATTCAACATTCGTCTTTCTTTCTTTTTGTAAATAAGTCAATATAACAAAGAGTATTTGCTAATTTTTTTCAATAATTCTTTTTTTATATCGATTTGGGAAAGGACAAACCAATAAATAGTGTCCTCAAATCTTCATTCTCTCGCGAAAACAATCTTGTTTCAAAAAACTATATGTTTGCTCCAAATAATTTCTTGGAAGGGCTGTACTTCGCATGAACATCCGGCCGGGTAATCAGATCGCCAGGGTCGCAATGATGCAATGTAACAATATTTTGAGAATTGTTTAATTTATTTATTTTTTTCATGTTCATACAATACAACTGGATCGATTTTTTCAGTTTCAGCTCAGAAGACGGACAGTCCTGGTTCGAGACAAGCTAGCTCGGGAGGATCTGGATACGTGAGTGACATCAGACAGGACGACTTTAGCCCCGAGAAGTGTGTACGATGCCCCACGTGCGGCATCAGAACGGTGATACCGCCGGAGGGCATCGCTTCCTTCCCTCCAAACTACCCCCTTCAACACAGGATTGTTCTCGCTGCGATTAATTCCAGTTCCACGCATCTCCTGTGCGATGTTTGTCCGTCTGATGTTTCGGTATGTTCCGTATCACAGAAATATCAATTTGAATTGGAAGTGGCCCTAAATCTGCATTCTGTTATATATTAGTTCCACTATTGTTAACTTCCTCAATAGAAAACTCCTAACGTGATATCTAATTTTATCGAATCAGACGAGTTAAGTGGAACAATAGCCTCTGTCATTTTTGAAAAAATTTAAAACTGTCTTGTCAACCCAAAACACTCACCTGTTTCAGTGAAAATCACATTAAAAATATGTTAAGTGTATAAAATGGAGAACTCAAAATTATTTATATATAGGTTCAGGATGAAAGTTTGGAACTAAATATTGATGAAACGAAATTTATGCTATTGAAAAACAAAAAAAAGCATTTGACAAGGATTCAAAAAATTAAATTCATATTAATGGACGAAATATACACAAAAAGGAAGAAATAAAGTGTTTGCGTGTATTTATTGATGAACATTGGAATTTTTCAAAACTTGTTAAACATGTAGCAAACAAACTAGGAATAAAAATCAATTCATTTGGACGAAATCGTAGTAATACCACGTACTGGACAAAATAAAAGAATATTGATAAATAAAACTTATTTATTGCCATTTTCTTTGTTTTATAGGGTTCTTTCAATTATGGGCATTTCAGGAGCATGCTATGCTGTACCTAATGTTTTAGTTCTTCATTGAATTTTATTTGTTAGTTCCATAAATATTTCTTTAAATAACTTGTTTTTTGAGGGAGGCAGATAAATCATATGTTTAATATGGGAGTAAAGTGCCTTTTTCTCCCTTGAATGATTACTGCTCGACGCGACTCAAGAAGAAAGTAGCACTTTGCTCCCTTGTTATACAAATAGCTATTCTTCAAAAAAATAAAAATCGTGCCTTGTGATAGATATACTCTCATAAAACAGATACCAAAAAAATTCTCAGTGTTGAACAAAACTATAATAATGAATACAATGATAAAAATTCTCAATAGATTATATCCAACTCATTTTTCGAACAGTATTTTTTTGTTAATGATATTCATAGTAAAATAATATTTATTAATATTTAAAATATTATTTCTATTTAAAAAAATTTATGGATTTTTTGTAAATGAATCATGTATTCACTTAGGTAATGTAATTCAGCACATTTGCGAGTAATGAAGTTATTATTATTATAACTAGTTGAGATTACAGAATAAAAAAACATTGATATTTAGTATAAGGTAAAGCATCAGCATCAGAAGTTTTCTCTACATAATCGGTGGGCATACTTGAAGACTGGCTATGAATCGAATTATCTTAGGACAATTCGTGGTTAATACATGTCATTAAACAACTACTCCAAAGGACGTTGAAATAAATCCGTCTGGTGCCAGTGCAGGAGCTATTATCCCGAAAAAAAACACTTTCCATAAATGAGATTTTATAATTGATAGATTCAAAGAATTCCATTGTGGATAAACTTCGGACTTCAAACAAACCTTCTGAGGTGAGCAGTCGACGACAAGATTTTTTTCAGCTTCTCTTATAACACTTAAGATAATGAAAATAAATTTCCTCCATTTAATCATTTATCTACTCTCTGGAGGGCTGAATAGCTCCCTTTGTCTACCCTGTATAGGTCCCTGCGAGCAATATATTTTTTAAAATATTTCAATAGAGAGTTTAGTCGATATAAACATTGGAGGTTCGAAACACTTCCATTCAACTGAAACTATTATCGATCATTTTCAAATAAAAGTACCTTCCATTCGTTATGCTTATCATAATTTTTCAGCGAATAAAATTTTGAAAATCGTGAGGGAATTGAAGAAAATATCAAAACGTTGTAGTTCGGCTTCTGACGTATTATATAAAAATTTCTGTTGACTGCCCAATTTTCATGAATATTCTGCCTAAAAATCCCAAAAGCGGACAGGATATCTAAGCCACGACATGCCTGGACAGTACATAGAACTATCTATGTAGATGAATTTATTGTTTGTGTTCTCTTTTATCGAAAGATTGTTTCTGAACATTACACTGTTTACCTTTCGTGTAAGTTTGTCTCTCCCCGTATCTTATTGGATACCTGAGAACGTGTATGACTTCGACTAATGTTGATTTCAGGCCACCGCCAGATGTATGGAGTGTGCTTTGAGTTTCTGCGAACACTGCGAGGAGGTACATTTGCGGCAGAAATCTTCCTCCGAGCACCAAATACTGAGTTTGGAGGAGGCAAGGCAGCAGGGCATCACGAAAGTGAGAAAGCAAATAATGTGCATGACGCACCCGGAATTGGAGCTGACCATTTTCTGTTCTTCCTGTTATCAAGTGAGTGAATGTTGAATAAAATTAGAAAAATAAGCGAGTCGGCATTATCCCCGGAGTTACGTACCACAGAAGTACGTTCAACCAGCCGACTAGGTCTATGACCCAGCCAAGGAGCGCCGACGCTGCAGTATCAAATAGCCGGCATTTCCAGAAAAAGCAAACATCATATTTTCTCAC
>JAVJAQ010004786.1:0-92221 GCA_032362365.1 Zygogramma bicolorata | reverse complement strand
CCTGACGTCCGAGAACCACAATTTTTCAGAACTAGAACAAACCTGTATAGTTACCAATACCGATACGCGCCGGCTACCAGTGAGCAGGTTACCTACTTCCACTGTGTTTTTATTTATTCCCATGTGGGTAAATTTATTGTTGATACTTTGTTGCAAATAATGACCTACCCGATCAATCGCAGTCTTCGAAAATTCCTATTTTCCAAGCTATCGTCCTCTTTCAGCTTCTTGTAGATGATTCGGTTGGTTATTTTGCTTAAGATCTTCAACATCCATGAACTGGTCATACATAAGATATTCCGATGTTTCCCCTTCAATATATCTATCAGAATTTATCGACTTCCATCCCTCGAATCAGATGAAATAGAATGAAATATACTACCTCATGAATTCACTGCGAGTTTTCATTCTGTATTCTCTGCAGAAAGCCAGAGTGCGAACTTTGTCACTTTCAATTATTAGGGTTCAATAGTATTGATATAAGCATTCTGATTATTATTTATTTATTCACCAATATAGGGGTTACAAACAGATTAAACAATCCAAGACTGAACTCTCTACTCAATAAATTAGTTAAGTGGTTTGTAAACAATGAACAACAAAAAAACAGGAAACATGAGTAAATATTAAGTAGATTATATAATTGGCAGTTTATATGCCACTCACTGATAATTGATGATATATTTCTTTATTTTAAATTTGAAATAATTCAAACTGAGTTCGAAATATATAATGTCATTGCAGGTGCTGTTAAATGTTCTGAGCATTCTACACAGTGGTGAATTTTGACCAGAGTTCGTTTTTATGAACGGTATTTTGAAGAGTTCTGGATCTCTCAGATGTTCAATTTGAGCATTGAATTCGATGTTTTCCAATATATCTGGGCGCTGCGTTAGTCCCTTAATTAGCTTGAGAATCTGTTAGCTTTCGCCTATCTTTGAGTGGTAAGATATTGTGTTCACGCATAAATGGACGGTGGCTACTATTGATGATTTGTACATTTGTTTTATAAGCAATGTACCTGAAACTTTTTTTTCGGTCTTCTCTCAATTCTGTCTATATGAACTCGATATTGGGGATTCCAAACAACTGTCGCACAGTTCACTGTGTACATAAGCATAATAGATAATAAGAAGGAACCTTGTGTTTCTGAAATTCTGGTAGCTCTTTTAAAAAATCCCATAATTTTGTTAATCGTTTTTTCCAAGTGCGATTCAAATGTCAGTTCAGAGTTCATCAGTACCCCTAGGCTTTCCACTTCCGATGCAAATTTTGCTTCATGAATTTTTATTTTGTATTTGTATTCAAATTCATTTATTTTTCTGGTGAAGGTGATAGTTAGGCTATTATTATCACAAAACACTGTTAGACGGTTGAGATCTTCTTGTATCCTTCTGCAGTCACTCAAGTCATTCACTGCACGATATCGTTTCAAATCATCTGCAAAGACTTTATGATTTCATTGATGTGAATTATGAAGAATAACGGTCTAAGGTAACTTTCCTGAGAGACTCCCAGGTAATATCTGAAATATATCCATTCAGTGTTACCTGCTGAGATCTGCCTTGCAAATAGGACCACATCCATTTCAGGAGGAAGCCGCCAACACCAACCTCAGCAAGCCTAGTAATAAGAATGCTGTGACTAATTTTATCAAAGGCCTTATTTATGTCAGTGCAAAACAAAATTCTATGAAAGTCATCAGATTCGTTTCTATTGATCTGATTGAGGAAAAATCCGAATTGTTCTTGAATTATTATATCTTTACATTTATTGAATATTTCATTATACTCGTATATGACCTTTTCGAAGAGTTTGCCAAATATGCATAATTCATAAGGAAATATGCAGTGCTGAAGAGATAGCATATTTTTTTGTCAAGGGAATTCATGGCTACTGCTACGTTGTTAGAAGTTATTTCGAATTCTTTAGGTGGCACGTTTGTGAATGTTGGTTTTTTCCTCGTAGTTGCTTGATTATATGTACTTTTGAAAAAACTGGTGAAGAGATTGCAAATGGTGCCACCAGTGTTAGCTGTTTGATTATCAAAAAACAGTGAGCCAGGGATTGCAACTTCATTATTTTTTCAGAACGTTTTTGAATAAGTGCATATTTAATTGTCCATAATACGAGTATATTCAGAGAAGTCATTCCGCATCAGTTGTTTGGAACGCCGACGTAGGTCCATGAATTATAATTCTGATCATTATATATTTTGAATTGTTTGTGCTTTCAATTCTTCTTCGGGATTGTTCGAATTGTTTCTTGTTTGAAATGAATCGGAAAGCCTCTTCTGGATTTCATGACAGGGACGTGATCTTTAATATTTTTTTGATATCATCTTGAAATAGATCGATTGGAGTATCTACATCCCTGCTACGAAACATTATTTTTCAGAGTATTTTTGAAAGAGCGTCTATAATTGGTCATGATTACCATTTGAAAAATTAAGATATTATTTGTTTTTATAGTACAATTTTCTGGACTTTTTCGGCAAAATTATTTCTGAAAATGGGGTGGGAACATCTTCTTTTGATACGACATCAAGCGATTTTTTTCACATATTCAATACAACAGTGATTCGAAAAAACTGAATCCAATATCCTACCATTACTATTAGGAACGCTATTGAATTTTAGACATTCTAGTAAAAAAGGCATGTTAATTATTTCAGAATACTTATCTTCTACATTTCTAGGTTCTAAGAAAGTTTGTAAACTGGATACAATGAGATTGTTGGGAAATTGAAATCCCCCAAGATTATGACATTATTTTTGAGTAGTTCGTTCTCCTGAAGTTTTGTTAAAAAAGAATTATATGCTATATTGTTACCTGGTGGTAGATAAACACAACAGTTGAGAAGGGTTTCTTTCTTTCCTTCCTGTATTAATACACACGAGTCCTCAGCGTCTGATTGGAGCAGGGATGGTGGTTAATTTGAAGTGTAGCGTCGACTGCAATCATAACTCCTTCTCCGTCAGTTTCTGATGAGCCTTTGGTTTCTCGATCCCGTCGGAAGACTTGGTATTCATCATCAAAAAGTTCACAAGAGTTGGCACTTCTGTTGAGTCGAATTTCCGTGAATATATATATATATATATATATATATATATATATATATATATATATATATATATATATATATTATTCTCTACCATACATCCAATAATGAAGCGGGTTCAATTTCGTACACCTTTCGCTTTAAATATACCCATAAAATAAAGTCCAACGGTGTCAAATCTGGCGAGCGGGCTGGCCATAGGACCTCGCCGGCCAATTCAACGACCGAGGAAAGTTTTATCCAAATAAGTCTTTACTTGCCTGGAGTAATAGTGGTGGTGCTCCATCTCGTTGGAATGAAATATCCATATCGAATTCATCCATTCATTCATTTCATATCTAATTCGATTCCGATGATTGAAGGGTCTACAGTAGTTTCCAGCATATTCAAATACTGTCCCCTGTTGAATTTTTTTCAGTGAGGTCCTGCAATATGGTTTCCCGATATTCCTGCCCAAACATCAATATTTTCTGAGCTGAACTCAGCTTATTTCGTCAAATCATAAAGTTGAAGGTAGATGTATTCAGGCAATGATTGAATGTTTCGCCATTTTGTAGTAGGTGAAGATATCGAGTTCATTATCTAGGGTTGTGCAGTACAATACAATAAAATATCTTCATTTTCCATCAGACAATACATTGTATGGGATTCGTCGAAAAAAAAATATATACACATACATACACAACATATATACATATATATATATATATATATATATATATATATATATATATATATACATGATACACCATATACATGAATAAACATATACAGATATATATCTCGTAAACGGGAAGATGCCTTACATAATATTTAAAATACTATATTCATTTTAAAATACGTTCATTTTGTAAATATTCCTAGAAACTTCTTTCTAATAAAAACATTTTGAGGGCTTTTCTGAAACTAGGTACTCTTTGGCATTATTTTGATTAGTGGAAAATGCATTGAATATCCTAGGTGCCATTGCTGTACATGAATTGTAACGAATTTTTGTGTTGCTGAAGGGTACGTGAAAGTCATTTTTCTGGCAAGTATTCACTTGGTGTTTTGAGTTTATTCTTTTAAAGTTATTGCTGTTCATGTAGATATACAAACGCAGATCAAAGATAAACAGTGATGGTAGGGTTAATATTTCAAGATTTTTGAAGTGGTCTCTGCAGGATTCTCGAGTAGAAATTCCCACAAGAGAGCGTATAATACGTTTTTGTGCTAAGAACATATCAGAGGAAGCACTCGATAATCCCCAAAACCTCAGTCCGTATCTCAATCTAGATTCTATCTGCGCATAGTACAATCCCATAATTTGATTCTTAGATATGATAGGTTTCAGATTCTTAAACTGGTATGAGTAAGAGTTGAGTTTGGATGTCAGCATTCGACAATGACTTTTCCATGTGAGACAGTCATCAACATGTAAACCCAAGAACTTGATCTCGTGAACACTTTTCAATGTAATAACATTTTGAAACAAAATGTTTATGTCTGAACAATTTTTTTGTCTATTATGGAAACGCACTGAGTTAGTTTTTTCGATATTTAGATTCAGTCGGTTGGCATTAAACCAATCTACCAGGAAATAAATAACTTATCTAAATCGTTGAGATAAAGAATAAGTAGTATGGGCCCGATCACGGAACCTTGAGGAACCTCAATTTTTACCTGATTCTCCTGTGATTTCGTATCATTGATTGCTAAGTACTGTTTTCTTGAGCTGAGAAAACTACATACCCCTTATTCCAGATCTAAGCAGCTTATTTCTTGGGATTCCCTGATCGACGCAGTCGAATGCCCTGCTGAGATCACAAAATATCCCAACAGGGCACTCCCCCGCATCGATAAGTTCCACTATCCTTTCATAGTAGCAGTGAACTACTGTCGAAGTCGACTTCCTGTCTACAAACCCATGTTGGTTAGCTGAGAAAATTTGATTCTGTTTGCAAAATGCTAATAATCTATGGACATATGCGTACTTGAACACCTTGAAGAAACCTGAAGGCACTGTGATAGGGCGATAATTTTTAACGAGCCGTGGATCACCACATAATTTACCCCTTCTTCCAGATCTAAGCAGCTTATTTCTTAGGATTCCCTGATCGACGCAAAATCTCCGGAAATACTCCTGTTGAGAAAGACAAGTTCACCAGTTCAGTAAGGGGTGAAATAAGCGGTGGGAGAGATTTCCTCAAAATGAATGTTGGCACATCATCTTGTCCAGAAGAGAATTTATTTCTTATTTTTTTTTGTAGAACATTGTAAAGTTCTTTTTTCAGAATATGGAAAGAGGAATAATGATCTCGAAGGTGAAAGAAAAGATTTCAGATAATCCTCAGGATTTAAGTTGCTGGGGGGTATTTTCTCAACAATATCGTGCGGAATGGATTGAAAGTATTCACTGAAAGATTGGGCGACTTCATATGGATTTTCGATCAATTTGTTCTCATCAAGCAATGTTATTTCTGTTTTTGTTTTGTTTTGATTTTTGCCGGTTAATACGTTAACTATTTCCCAGGCAGTCTTAGATGGATTTTCCGAATACTCTATTTGTTTCCGAAAATATTGCTTTTTTGATGAAATTACAAGATTTACTTGTTTTTTCTTCTTTTGCTCATACAATTGCTTGAGAAATGGATTTTTCAGTTGTAACCTGTACAAATCTTCGAGGTTTTTACTTGACCTTTTCAATTCAATTTAAACCCATTTTTTTGTCTCGACCCGTTTTTTGTAATTTTTTTAGGAAAGTTAATATCAAAATGATATGAAAATATTTTCCAAAATTGGGTAAAAGCTATGTTTACATCCTGAAAACCTCGAATATCAGACCAGGTTTCTTTTTCTAACTCTATAAGAAAGTTTTCTATTGCATTATTACTGAAGGATCGTTTCATAAACCCCAAAGTTTTTTCTGGTTTCTCTGAAACAAATTCGAGAAAAATCGACTGGAGATCGGATATGGTGTTATCAACAACACAAGGTATGCAGTTTGTTTGTGAATGTTTGATCAATTGTCGACAGATAATTTAGTGTAATCCTAGTGGGCCACTTCAAAAAGTGTTTCACACCATAACAGGAGAAAATATTTGATATTACTGTGAAATCTTTGTTTCCCTCATTGTAACAATACAATACAATATCTTTATTATCCATCAGACAATACATTGTATGGGATTCGTCGAAACAAAAATTATATACACATACATACATACACAACATATATACATATGTATATACATATACACACATGATACACTATATACATAAATAAACATATACAGATATACATCTCGTAAAAGGGAAGATTCCTTACATAATATTTAAAATACTTTATTCATTTCAATGTACCTTCATTTTTTAAATATTCCTCAAGAGAGTAAAAACTTCTATCTAATAAAAACATTCTGAGGGCTTTTCTGAAACTAGGTACTGTTTGGCATTTCTTTAAATTACTGGGTAATGCATTGAATATCCTAGGTGCCATTGCTGTACATGAATTGTAACGAATTTTTGTGTTGCTGAAGGGTACGTGAAAGTCATTTTTCTGTCGAGTATTCACTTGGTGTTTTGACTTTATTCTTATGAAGTTATTGCTGTTCATGTAGATATACAAACACATATCAAAGATAAACAGTGATGGTAGAGTTAATATTTCAAGATTTCTGAAGTGGTATCTGCAGGATTCTCGAGTAGAAATTCCCACAAGAGAGCGTATAATACGTTTTTGTGCTAAGAACACATCAGAGGAAGCACTCGATAATCCCCAAAACCTCAGTCCGTATCTCAATCTAGATTCTATCTGCGCATAGTACAATCCCATAATTTGATTCTTAGATATGATAGGTTTCAGATTCCTAAACTGGTATGAGTAAGAGTTGAGTTTGGATGTCAGCATTTGACAATGGCTTTTCCATGTGAGACAGTCATCAATATATAAAACCAAGAACTTGATCTCGTGAACACTTTTCAAAGTAATAACATTTTGAAACGAAATGTTTATATCTGAACAATTTTGTTGTCTATTATGAAAACGCACTAAGTTAGTTTTTTCGATATTTAGATACAGTCGGTTGGCATTAAACCAATCTACCAGGAAACAAAAAACTGTATTACATTCTTTTGTCAAAATATCGTCAGTCTCATTTGAAATAATGAGAGATGTATCATCTGCATACATCGTGAATGCAGATCGAACTGGTAACTTATCTAAATCGTTGAGATAAAGAATAAATAGTATGGGCCCGATCACAGAACCTTGAGGAACCCCAATTTTTACCTGATTCTCTTGTGATTTCGTATCATTGATTGCTACGTACTGTTTTCTTGAGCTGAGAAAACTACATAGCCACTGGTGAGAAATACCCCTTATTCCATATCTAAGCAGCTTATTTTTTAGGATTTCCTGATCGACGCAGTCGAATGCCCTGCTGAGATCACAAAATATCCCAACAGGGCACTCCCCCGCATCGATAAGTTCTACTATCCTTTCATAGTAGCAGTGAACTGCTGTTGAAGTCAACTTTCTGTCTACAAACCCATGTTGGTTAGCTGAGAAAATTTGATTCTGTTTGCAAAATGCTAATAATCTATGGACATAAGCATACTCAAACACCTTGGAGAAACCTGAAGGCACTGTGATAGGGCGATAATTTTTAACGAGTCGTGGATCACCACATTTATGTATTGGAATAATTTTTCCTGTTTTTAAAATCTCCGGAAATACTCCTGTTGAGAAAGACAAGTTCACCAATTCAGTAAGGGGTGAAATAAGCAGTGGGAGAGATTTCTTCAAAATGAATGTTGGCACCTCATCTTGTCCAGAAGAGAATTTATTTCTTAATTTTTTTTGTAGAACATTGTAGAGTTCTATTTCAGAATATGGAAAGAGAAATAATGATCTCGAAGGTGAAAAAGAAGATTTCATATAATCCTCAGGATTTAAGTTGCTGGGGGGTATTTTCTCAACAATATCGTGCGGAATGGATTGAAAATATTCACTGAAAGATTGGGCGACTTCATACGGATCTTCGATCAATTTGTTCTCATCAAGCAATGTTATTTCTGTTTTTGTTTTGTTTTGATTTTTGCCTGTTAATACATTAACTATTTTCCAGGCAGTCTTAGATGGATTTTCCGAATACTCAATTTGTTTTTGAAAATATTGCTTCTCTTAGCTCTTAGCTTGTTAGTGTAGTTCACATAAATAAACATATAAATGAATAAATAAGTCAAATTCGAACAACAGTAACAGTAGATGAGATCGAGGATATTTGACCTATTAATAAACAATATAATAAACATCAAAACAAAACATATGTCACTGGGTCAGAGTTTTTTGTAGCAAAGTGAATTCTCTGCAACCCGATTAGGGATGAAAGTGGCGCTTTCGCCTCCACACTTAATATATTAATTTTCCCTGTGAGTTAATCACAAATGAATAAATCAGTCACTCATACTCACTCATAATCGAATATTACAATACTTCAAAAAGTCAAAATGCTGATCACAAAATCAAAAATCTTTTCCATAAATCTGAAAACCTGCAAAGGTCAAAATACTTTTTACTTAAAATTCATAGTGAAAATTATCTTTCAACTTCCCTTCCTATTGAAACGTTCTGGTGTAATTTCATTGTAAAATAACTAGAAGAATTATTCCGCCAAAAAAATTGTTCCAAAAGTTTCAACTATTTTCTTTCATAACTTCGTTATTTACGGTTTCTCTATGAAGAGTGAGAGAATTAAAGTTGTGGAGAATTCAGTTGACGACAAAAAATATAACTATGAATAATTTCCTGTAGACTGAAGAGATGAAGCGCGAAAACAATCTGCACACATGTATGTGTATCCTGGGGAGTATTTGAGAATACGCGGTCAACTTCGGAGCGCTGTATAAACTCTAATATGAACGAAATGAAAATCTTTAGTGGAAATAGTTTGTCGAAACCCCCTATATGAAAATACTCTGATGTCATTTCATTGTAAAATGACTAGAAGAGAAACTATCTCATCGCCGAATAAAAATGTACTGAAATTTTTATCTATTTTCGTTCATGGCTTTGTTATTTTCACTTTTTCGTGAAAAGTAATGGATATCAAGTAGGGATTTCGATAATCCACAAAAAAAAATTTCATGAATTTTTTGTAGAATGGATAGTTTGGTAGATGAAGCGCGAAAAACATTTGCAACCATTTTTCAAGGTGGCGGCCAAAAAAGCTTGGCAACGCTGTTGGAAACCTCCCCAATATCTGTTTACATTTACGATCTCTGTGATCATCATAGAACCTTGAAAGATCCAGATTCCGGATTAAAATCTCGCATCTCCTTTCTCTTGATTCACAAAATGATCTTTGAACAGGTTCATTTTATTTGTATGAACTTGAAGATAAAAGATGAATTTGTGTTTGAAACTGAATCCCGAATTTCCAGTACCTCTATCTGGGCGCCAACTCAAAGGGACGCAAAAAAATTCCTGGATTTTGCTTTGATTATAGGCCAATTGCATTGCTTTCTATCATTTCCAAAGTCATGGAAAAAGCAATCAATATGAAGCTCATCAAATATCTAGAGAAATCAGGAATAATTAATGATCGACAATAAGGGTTTCGCCATCAGAGTTCATCCAGTAATTTATTGGCTTAAGTTTCTCATATTTGGCAACATTCAATCGAGAAATTCGGAGAAACGATAGCTGTTGCACTCGATATTTCAAAAGCGTTTGATCGAGTTTGGCATCAGGGTCTCCTTTCTAAGCTGCCGTCTTATGTATTGCCTCCTCAGTTGTGTGCTTTGTTGAAGAGTTTCTTGTCTGATGGGTCTCTAGCTGTATGTGGTTGTTGATGGAGTATCATCTGATATTCTCCCAATAAATGCAGGTGTTCCACAGGGTTCAGTTCTGGCGCCCACTTTGTTTTCAGTAATAATAATAATATTTATTCACCATAAGAATGAGTATACAAAAGAATATGCTAACAATATCAGTATTATTTCTAAGTTTTACTTCACATAATTACAACTTCAGTTTGCTTCATATCAATGATTTGCTCGAGAAAACAATTTATTCAATACATAGTTTTGCGGACGATAGTACTCTTCATACCAGTTTCTCCTCCAGAGTCCCCATACCCCATACCAGCTCGAGAAACAAAAATTTAAAGAAACATTCACGTCAATGAAATTAACGACGACTTGATAAAAATAATAGAATGGGGTGACATGAACTTGGTGGAACTTAATGCTACGAATACCCTGGCATGTCTCTTCTCAAGAAAAACCGATCTATCATAATCAAATATTCAGATGTCAGGAGTAACTATTCCTACAAAATCAAGTATCTCGATGCTAGGAATAACGATCAGTGATAATCTCTTATGGGAAAACCATGTGAGATCGATCGCTAGAAGTGCTTCCCAGACAGGGTCGCCGGAACCATGGGGGCGATGGGGGCTCCAGCCCCCATAGAGAATTGGCTATGGGGGCGGAGCCCCCATAGTGAAGTTCTGGTTTGCGAAACTGTTACCATGCTCTCATAGCAAAAATTTTTCGTTTAGAACAAAATATGTATCGGTCTCATTGGTGTCGGGTTATACAGATTTTTATTATCACGCTGGCAACAGTGTCAGTGACAAAACCACCGCAGTTACTCAAAGCCGTAGTCACTATTAACAAAGGTGCGTACGTATACCGTATATATTGTAATAAAAAATAAAAAGATGTGATATCTGATATATCAAATCAAAAACGTATTCACGGTCCACGATGACACAGCAAAAACTAAACGATTGTGCTATTTTGAACTTCTACAGAGCTCCTTTTTGAAGAAGTTGGTAATCACGAGATAGCAAATATTTTCATTTTAAAAAATAACCAAAGACGGCAGACCTAACATGAGTAAAATTATAATTTTAATCCTATTTGTTACATACCTATATATTATATAGTTCATGCAGAAATTGGATATTTGTTTCTTTGACAATTTCAAACAACAACAATTTTGTAGTACTCAGACTCGCCATTCCTATTTTATTGTGATATATATATACAGTGTGCCCAAGATAAGGATGAACAGCATGGGGACGTGCCATATAAAAAAACAAAGTTGATGATGATTTCTTCCAAACGAAACGTTGTACGGAGATTTTGTGAGCGCCATTTTGTAGAGGTAAAAAAGTGGCAATGAGAAAGTGCCTTTGGTTTTTTCGAAACTTTTCAAATAACTTCGGAAAAAAATAAAAACCAAATCGCCAAATTTCGGTTTTTCCCGAATATCTCCGGAAGTAAACAACATTTTTGGGATTTCTCAACATCTATTTATTGACCCCTTAATTGCGCAACTTTTTGTCCATTTGACCTACCGTGTAACTCTTACGGTTACCGAGATCCCCATGCTGTTCATCCTTATCTTGGGCACACTGTATATATATATATATATATATATATATATATATATATATATATATATATATATAATTCTTATGTTTATATTTGGAGACCGAGCCCCCAAAGTAATTTTGAAGTTCCGGCGCCTATGTTCCCAGAAACTTTCGTGCGAAGAAATACTTCACTTCTCGTCAGCTCCTAATGATCTTCAAGGCTCAGATCCGACCTGTCATGGAATACAGTTCTCATGTGTGGAGTTCGGCACCAAAACATTCATTGAGGCTTCTCGATTCTATTCAGAGGAAGGCAATTCGTCTTGTTGGTGATTCTTCGCTCACAGACTCACTCACTTCATTGGAACATCGTAGAAGGGTCGATACTCTTCCGAACGGTTATCAATCGTTTCCCCCTTGACAATATCTACACAGATGACTCGACAAGTACAGAATTCCCACCCCTTTGTTGTGAATTTGGAGACCGGTCGTACCACTCTCTTGCTCAGGGATCTTTTTTCAATAGAACAGCTGAGCTTTGGAGCTCTTTGCCAAAAGAGGTTTTTCCTGAGGCTTACAAACTTCAGAAACTCAAAGTAAATGTTAATTCATAGTTCCTTTCTGAACGTGATTCTGCGTTTTTTGAGTCAAGTTATTGAACGTTTCTGGCTAATAAAAGAACAAGTATCCTCCTTGCAAAAATTGGATACTGAGGGAGCCAGAAAGCACTTTGAGTTTATAAAAAAAAGCGCAATATATGCTAATTGTGGTATGAAAGATATTTTTAAATATTTGAATGTGCTCGATACAGAGTAACAAGGAAATGGAAAATTAATATGTGTCTGACACAAAGCATGTCAGCTTTCCGTCGTAAGCTGGGTATTTTCGATAAAGATATCGTATAACAAGAATTTATTAATTTTCCGACAATTCTTGAATTTAAAAAGGAGACCTCTGAAGAAGACATTGCAGGGTTTGTGGAATTTCTGGCCGATCTTAAGAATGAAATTGTTACAAGATTCCAAATTTTGCAGAGATAGGCAAGCTATCTCCGTTTCTTAAATCTCCATTTGAAATCGATGCAGCGGCAAAATGGACAGATGTGGCTGCCAATGGAGATAATTTATTTTGCAAGAAGATATGTCTTTGCAAATGTATAGAACGGTATCCACAAAAAAATTTTGGGCCTAACATGTCCCAGAAAAACATGAAAATTGTAAAAGTCTAGCTATCAATTTCCACAATGTTTGGCTCGACAAACATATTTGAAACATCTTTCTCAAAAATGAATTTTTTGAAAAACAAATATCGTTCGAGATTAACAGTCGCTCACCTAGAAGACACATTTCGAATTTGCTGTTCCTCTCGAGAACCAAACTGTAATAGACTGGCTCAAGACCGTCGGTGTAGTTTCTCACGTTAATTAAATGTCTTGTATTTGTTTTATAATTCAGAATGTGATTTGAAGCCAAAATAATATTGTTACGAAACTCCTAGCGCCGGCCCTAACCGGCCCTGATGATCGTACACGCAGGGGTCGAACAGCGACGTCATTTTTTCAGCAACTCGTAAACCGCGTGTAGAATAGACATCATCGATGCCCTATGCGAAGATTCTTCATAGGTGTACGCAGGTATATAAGCATCGGGACATGGCGGCGGAGACAGTTTTTATTCGAAGAAGAGTTAGTTATTAACAGAGACAATTATTCAGCTGAGTTATCCAGAGTTAAGTGAAGAGAGCTTTGTTATTACTGATTGCAAAGAGTCGAAGTGTAGAATTTGTCTAACAGAGAGTTTATCAGAGTGTTTAGTACAGAGCGTTGGATAGTTAGCGGGGCCGTTTGAGCGATTGTATTGTATTGTATGGTGATAAATAGTTGTAATAAAAGTAATGAAGTGTTGGTTGGAGTTTTAATAAACGAACCGAGGGAAAAATCGTAACAATATGTACCACTTTATTATTGATAGTTGTTTTTCCTGGACCCTGTTAAAATTTTCCCACAGTATCCGGACCCCACCTAAAACTACTTGCCGACCCCTGTTCTAGACGCTACCTAAACTAAAAAAGAAACAAAGGCGGTAGCTAATTAGTTTTTGATATTCACACAAGAAAACGGAATATGAAGGCGTGTTTTAAAGAAGTTGGTAGAAAGAAAATATTCGATTCGATCAAGTGTGTTTAGTGTGGGAATTAAATTAAGGGTGAAATGACAAGTATTTTTCTACACTATTTCGAATTGTTCATTACGTATTTGTTATCCAGATGGCACAATAGTATATATTATGGATATTATGGATGTCCATAAGATATCCGAAAAAGGCCCTGGTATATCCTATGGACGTCCTTGGGATGTGACAGTGAGACTTTTTTGGATGTCTTATTATAGATATCGTGGATATTCATGGGATATCGACTACAGATATGCACAAGATATAGTATATCCATATATGTCTTTATGATATCCGTCAAAGGACTGAGGATGTTGATGTACGATCTAATAAGATATAATACGGACATCTCAAGGATATCCATAGTAGACATCTATAGAATGTACAACCCAATATATGTTGTATAGGTGGAAACGGATTGTTGATGCATTGAGAACATAGATTTGTAATGGAAGATTCCAAAAACAACATAATCGAAAAACAATTCACATAAAAGTACTTCTGCTGAATGGAAATACAATAAGAATATAGAGTATAAATCAAGATGGAGTCTGTGTTTCGCATAGTTTTCCCAAACCTTTCTTTTGGACGTCCAGCAGCAACTGAAATTAAAAAAAATATTCTCACAAAAATCATCAGAAAATATATAGTCTTAATGTTAATTTTAACAGATTCCGAGCCCTTTTCAGCATTTGTAGATTGATAATTATAACATTTATCAGTATATAGTTTCTTCATGGTAATAAAAAAATATTTGATCATATTACATACACAATATAGTAGGAAGCAAATAAGTACTGTTTGAATGTCATCATTTTGTGAAAGAAACAAGTGTACTAACCTAGTGAAAATTCCGCCATTTTTTATCAAATATTTTTTTCTTGTTTTGTGTTCCCAATCAGCTCTTTTCATTCCCATATATAATTGTCCCTCGGACTCGGGCACTTTCGCTAAAATATGAAAATAGATCTTGCAATTTTTAGATATCACGCTTTCTTGCAAAATTATCGGTAATTTTTATGCACTCGTGCAATGGGGAAGATGACCCAAAGCTTTTAGTAGGTGGCAGCACGACTGCATGTGCCTAACGAGTGATTGTGCAGGTTGTGTTTTATTTTTATTTTAATGAATATTTTCAAAAGATACTTAAGAATCATAAGGATGTTTTCTCCAACCGATAGATATAGATGTTTGTCTGTACAGAACTGAAAAATTTGTTCAGGGAACGTGGTGGATCCCTCAAAGGAAAAAAAAAAGATCTGAGTGAAAGGTAAAAAATTCAAACTGATTACAGAGGTGTTTCGTTAAAAATCATCATAATAACCATCTACCAGCCCAGCTACGTTCTTTTGTAAGTGACTGGAGCATAATCTAGAATGTTCAGAAGCCTGAAAGCTCTTTCTTTTCAGGGCTACTTCCCACTGCTTTTCCAGTTTTGTTTCTTTCGGAAATAAATGCGTACCTACATTTTTACATCCGAATGCACTACATAAGACCATTTTATGTCGATTTCAAATCTTTATATTCTTAATTATTGCAAAGAAGGGACGTTTAATATTTTGAATTATTGTTGTCATTTGACTTGAGAGGCTGTCAAAGGTACATGCAGTGGTGGCGCTCCTAGTGGTAGTGTTTTGCAGCCGTCATCCCCATTATTATCGATAATACATCTTCCCTATCCTACTAGTCGATAAGTTAGACGACTCAGATCGTCTACAACTGAAAGGCAATAAAGGTATCCGCTAGTAGAATCTAATGACGACATAAACTTCACAGTTTCTTCATGCGGACGTATCTCTCCAAAATCTTTTTGCATAAACAGTGGATTTTTCCGGCATCCAAATATATGCGTGATGATTCGCGATTTTTTACCACCATAACAGAAGGGTTCATGTAAGGGGTGGCATCACTTTCAATAATTTCCCACTCTGACATTTTCTAGATTCCTTCTTGGTGAGCCAGTGGTATCAGATAGGGTTTCCATAGCTTTTATTCCATAGTTTGATATCATAAACGTACTCGGAAGTTGAATTTGAACTTTTAGAGAATAGCATTATATGTTTCATCAGTCTCAGGCTGAGATAGCACGTACTTATCTATTACACCATCGAAATTGCGAAGTTTCTTATCTGATTGCTGGTTATATATGACATATTCTTCAGAATGAAAGCGCGAATATTTGGCGCTTCCGAGCGAAAGAGATCATGATAGTGTCGAATTTATTCTACAATCACATTACATTCTCCCGTTTTGGAAATAATAATAATTTTTCTGCATACAAACCAATTTTTGCCCTGAAATAACTCAAACAAATCATATATCAGAATAACTGGAAAAACAAAATCATCGGTCTGCAAGAATTTAAAGGGAAATTCTTGTTTGGCAATACTGAATACTAGTGAGCAATGCTGTGAAACGCGCCTTTGTTTCCACCAAGCACGGAAATTCAAACCCAAATATATCCATTTTTATAATCGGTTTTCGCGCTTCATCTAAAACTCTCATTCTTTCGAACTTTCATTTTCAAATAGATCTAAAAACAAATTTTTATGTCCCCCCACCCTTTTGGTTCCATCTCATTCCTTGTTTTATGGCTTCTGTCGTTCTTTGGCAACACCGAGCGACTCTTTAACGTACGTTAACGCCAGAATATGATTTTCTCCTGTGGAAAAATTTCCTTGACTATGCCGTGATGAATAGCAATAGAGGAATCCTGTGATCACCTCCGATTCACTTCAAACTTATGTGAAGCCTCCCATCATTGTGGGTAGTAATACCTAATTGGGAGGCCACCCTGTAGTTGCATCATTCGAAAAATATTCTTCCGCTTCTCTTCAACGTTCGTAGACACTAGATAGTTCGTAGGCTATGTGAAAAATGTTCCGCAATTTTTGCAATCAAAAAATTTTCACTATAAGGTGGCTCTGAATATTCTTACGATTCTTCTGGTTTCTTTTTTTTAAATTATATTCCTAGCAACGCTAAACTACAAAAATAACTAGTGGATTTACTCAGAAATCCTTTACAAAACAGTTAGACTGCTTCATTGACTTCGGCTAAATAAAACATCCAACACTCTCTGCTAAAAAGTAACACTGCCCGATGAAATACATTCTTATATAGTCTGATCGAACAGGATCGATTTCTCTAAGCATTCTTCTCGTGCCTGGAACTTCCAAAATTCAGCTCCTTCGATGTTGGGAATCTCCGCTCGAAAACGTTTCGATCGACCTGCTGATTCGAGAAGCCTCCTCGGAAAACGACGAGTGCTTTCAGGTTCGCGCCGATTGGCCAAGGCGAAGTAAGAGGTTTTTTTTCGATTTCGTATCATCACCCTCCTCTCAATATTGAACATCCCGATCAAACAACGTCTCATTTTCCCCATTGTAGCGTTTGAGTCTTTCTAGGGCAACGACCTTCATTTTCACTTGTAGAAAGAACCGGAAGAACAAGGCTTTAATCAACTTTTATGTGGCACTGACAATAAACAAAAGTACATAAAGGAACCAAACCAAGAGAATCATAAATACGGGAAGATTTATATAACATTTCCCCCTCTTAATTAGAAACGGAATCTTCCGAGTTTTTTGGAGGATTTCCAAGTTGTGCTGATGAATGACGACTTGAAATTATTTCTTCATCAACGCTATTTTGTATGTTTTCTATCTCCGGTTGAGCCGAATTACTTATTTCTTTAGACTGCGCCGACGATAATTCCACTCAAGTTCTCGTATCGGTTCTTCTATAAAACGTTTGTGCCCTCGAGGTGCCAAATGACTAGTTGAAACAATAGAGTCATTGCCATTTGTAAATCGTACGTAGGCATATTCAGGACTGATCTCAATAAGTAACTTCTTCGACTGGTGGTTCATATTCACTCATTCTATGTTTCTTGAGAAATACGGCTTCTGAAGTAGAAAGCCATTAGTTGATTGTCGATAATGAATGAACATTCTTTCATGAGGAGTGCAATTTGTTGTCGCAGATAACAATGAAATTATCGAATGAAGAGCTTCTTGTATAGAACTGATTACCATTTATCTACTTTCAGATTCTTGGATTTGAGGGGTAATTGGATTGTTTTCCAAATGATACCATTGTATCTCTCACATTATACAATCCCTTGAGGGTTGTAGCGGTGGCACGGCTTTAGGCAATACCATTTGACTGCAAGAATGACTTCATTTCCTAAGATATGATTGAAGTTCTTTGATAAGAATTAATAGAAGAAGGCTCATCAAATATTACAAAAAGCTGTTGTAGGCATTTTATCACAGTTGTAAAAGTCATATCCGGACAAGCAAAAGCGAAAGGAAATCGAGAATCAAAGAACGTAGACTTTTACGGAAGGAGCTAACTGATTCTGCGGTGTTCTTCAAGTTTGTTTGCCGTGGTCCACAGGTTTTCACTCCTGACGTTTCGCTTACAGCTCTGGTATGCATTATCAGTCTATGAGGTAACGGACGCAATGTTCCCGTTCTCACAAGACAAACTACTTTGTTCACGTTTTGGTCCGCTTTATATCTATTACCGCAAGCTTCGAAAGCAGTGTACTTCTTTTATCATTTCTGATTGATACCTGGTGGTAGGCGCTGCGGAGATCGATCGAACAACAATATTTTGCAACTTTTTCAACAATATCTTTTATTCTAGGTGAAGGGTATGCGCCTAGTAATGTGAATATTGTAACGAAATGTGCTAGCGCCGGCCCTGCCGCCTATCGATGCGAATTGGCGCGAGATTCCAAGAACGATTATACTCGCGCGATCTCGTCTCATCCAGAAGATTCGACTGTGAAGATTTGTCTAGATGGTTCTCCACTGTATGAGAGAGCATATAAAAGCGGAAGCGCGAACGCCGACGGCAGAATTGTTAGTACAGAGAGTTTTAGTAGCGAACGAGCATTGGAAAGTTATCGGAGCGATTTAAGTGATTGTGTTGTATTGTATTGTGATAGAGAGTTATAATAAAAGTAGTTTAGTGTTGTTTGGTGTTTTAATCGACGAACCCAGAGGTATATCGTAACAGTGGTGTCAGAATTGAGATTTTCCAAAGGGAGAAAACGTAACAGTGGTGTCGGAAGTGGAATTTTTGCTGGTAAATAACAACATTTGATGGTGAATACGAGAAGTACATCTTACGATACGATGGAGGACATGTTGAAATTAATTCAAAACCAATTTGCGGATTATGAAAGACGACGGCAGGAGGAAAAACAAGAAGAGGAAAAGCGACGACAGGAAGAAAAGAAAGAACGACAATTAGAACGAGAAAATGAAAAGAAAGAACGGGAAGAAACACTCCAGAAAATTCTCGAAAATGAAAAGAAAGAACGAGAAGAAGGACTCCAGAAAATTCTCGAAAATGAAAAGAAAGAACGAGAGGAAACACTCCAGAAAATTCTCGAAGAACAGAGAAAAGAGCGAGAAGATGAAAAGAAAGAACGAGAAGACGGAATCCAGAAAATTCTCGAAGAACAGAGGAAAGAACGAGAACGTGAAAAAATAGAACGAGAAGAAGCAATCCAGAAAATTCTAGAAGAACAGAAGAAGGTGAGAGAACAAAAGAATGAATTACCCAAATAGAACACGACGTCCTGAAGACGAACCATTTATGTCCCAGTTACGTCGATACGTCCCGGGACGTATAGGAGACATTCGAAGAACGTACATTACCGAATGTACCATGTATGTACTGGTTAGACGTCCCATGTAGGTACATACTTGGTCCCGTTCCAATCGGAATGTAATAAAAACGTACATGCTTGGAAGTACTATGTACGTACTTTATTAAGTGTCCCTGATACGTTTACATTAACTCCTCTTCAGGTACGTACTTTTCGGAATGAATTAGGGACATACCAATGACGTGTTTTTTTGTGAATCCCATGTACGTACTGCTCAGACGTATCATTTACGTACATGTTTGGAAGAACTATGTTCGTACTATTTGGACCTTCCAGGTGCGTACATATTGAGTCCCTTTCAGATACGTATATTTCGAAACGTTTGCGGGACATACATACTATCTGGACGTCTCGTTGACGTACTTTTTTGTACATACTGTTTGGACCTCCCAAGTACGTACGGATTGGGTTCCTTTCATTTTCTACATTTCTGTTAGTATGTACATACTGTTTGGACCTCCCGAGTACGTACGTATTGGGTCCCTTTCGGTTCAAGGGGTATTGGGATTTTGAGAGTGATCACTTAGTGTATTCAAACATATATCAATATTGGTAATGCAATATTCATAATGAATTATTCCTAAAAAAATTTGGAAAAATTGAAACATCGACATGTGGTGAATTTAAATACCAGAAAATTACATACAGAATTTTTTGCACAGCAAGTTTGATATTCCAAAACCGCCATCACATGAGACAGTGATCCTTTAGTGTTTTTTCGAATATATTTTCATTGTTACTGAACTTTCTAAAATTTTAATATTATCTCGAACAAAACTAACTTGAAGTCATCACATCTATAGCACCCAACTCCTTCTTAAAAACAAGTCTCTCCGTGCCGTAGAGCGTAACAGTGGTCGACAATAATATCTCCATAGAAAAGGTCGAGAGTTCAAGCCCCGCAGCAGCCAGGTTTTTTTCCAGGTAAGTATTCGGCTAGATGGTTAGTACATGTGAATGTTAGTACATGTGATTTCCAACTTGACTATTTGGTAAAAAAAAAAAAAAATAATCCCGAATATGAAAACTTAGATTCATTAAGTGATATCAAATGATATATCATTACATTGTTTTCGAATATTGATCTAATATCGCCGAATGTTCACATTTTTTTGTGGCCACTATTGATATCATCTACAATATAAGGTTAATATTCCCGTAATATTGAACCAATATTGGTCAAATATGTTTGTTCTACTTGGGATAGCGCACACAGAATGGAAAATGTACGTTTTCGGAATGTCCCAAACAGTTCCCCTTTCTGTACATTTCAGGTCCTGTGTGGACTAGAAAAGTACGTACCTGGGACTACCGACTATGCGGAAACGGTAAGTCCCAGGGAGGTCTTATGTACGTCTATCGGAGACAAAAGTACGTCCTAAATACGTACAATGCATCCTCACCGTACATATGCAGTACGTCCACTGGACGTACTTGTGCTATTTGGGTAGTTCTAATAGAAAAACAATGGAAAGCAGACTTCCAGAACGTTCGAGAACATCAAGACAAGTTATTCGAGCATGTTTCACATAAAACAAAAGTAGAAATGGAAGAACTGGAAGGAGAACTGAGAATAGATCTGGAGGAACTGAAAGAAGAACTAAAGGGAGACGTCAAGAAAATCGACGATGACGTCAATAAGAAAGTGGATATAGTGCGAGAGGAGATGAGAGGTCTAGAAAAACAGATAGCTCTTCTCAAGAACCGAGATCGCCGAGACAGTGTTGCCACGTCAGGAATTTCCGTGAAACCACCGACTTTTGATGGTCAGTCGTCTTGGTCCATGTACCGTCGACAATTTGAGGCTGCGGCAGAAACTAATGGATGGGGCGACGAGGAAAAAGCTACGGCACTAATAGTAGCTTTGAGAGGGCCAGCTTTGGGTATATTACAAACGATACCCATAGAACAGCAGAAGCAATATCAGGATCTGATTTCTGCACTGGAGTTGAGGTATGGCGATCAACACCTAGAACAGCTGTACCGGGCCCAAATGAAGACTCGCACACAGAAATCAGGCGAGAGTCTGCAAGAATTTGAGGCAGATGTTCGACGCCTAATCCAGCTGGCATATCCAGAAGTACCCGGAGATTTCAAGGAGCAGTTGGCTGTGCAGATATTTATTGACGGACTTAGAGACCCAGAAATCCAAAGAACTCTGCGACTCACAAGTTTCAAAAGGAGTAGCGATGCCTTGGTTCGCTCTTTGGAAGTGGAGGCGGCCTTCAACACGTCGAGGCCGAAAGTGCGAGCAGTTTCAATAGAAGAACCGGAACAACGACTTGGCACAGCGAATAATTCAGTCGAGAAGGTTCTGGAAGAAATCAAATTAATGATAAGTGGCATCAGCACCCAGAAGAGGAGATGTGGAAAACCCGGACATCTTATCAAAGACTGTAGGGTGAGAATGCCATCAAGATCTAGCTAACCTGCAAGGGTTCCATCTCGTACTCAATCACCTGTGAGGACAAGGTCATCCAACGAGTCCTCAAATTGGCGGCAGGAAAACGAGAATTAGCCAGCATATCGAGGCGCATGCTGGCTAGCAATAACAGAGCCCCCAGGGTCATCCGTGTTAACAGGCTGAAAAGAACATCTGAGAGCCTTACCATTCCAGGAAAATTGAATAAAATCGACGTTATATGCACCATAGACACCGGTGTTGCAGTTTCCTAGGTACGCAGCGACATTCTTCGGCCTGGAAGCGTGAAGCCTATTTCTTCCAACGTCGTGCTTCGGACAGTCACTGGTGAAAACGCACCTATTCGAGGAGAGGCTGAAATTACATTGGTTCTTGGGCGACTCACCATCACAGATACAGTTTACGTCGCAGATATAGAAGATGAATTCATACTCGGAATGGACTTGATCAGTGACTATGGATTTTCATTCGACAATGAGGAGAAGATAATGAGGTTCGGAGAAGAAGAATTTGTCCTTACAACTCCAATGGAAAGGACGATACCTGCAAAACTGCGATTATTGAAAACTGCGAGAATTCCTGGATTTTCAGAAAAAGTAATTTGCGCTACATTAGATGAAGACCCTGGGTGCTGCGTTGGAGTAGTCCAGCCATGTGATGAATCCCCCAGCAATTTGGTGTTTGCACGAGCCTTATTTAAAAAGAACAAAACTATTCCTGTGAGGGTTGCCAACGTGTTTCCTGGAGAAATAACTGTTAAGGCAGGCGATGTCAATGGAACATGTGAACCTGTTACTTGGGTAGCGAACTGTAATTCAAATGAACGTCAAGAAATAAAGGCAGACTCTGAGAGTGTTATATCAACTCTGGAAAAATCATGTCAACACCTGTCAACAGAGGAACTGAAAGCTGCCAAGAAGTTCATCAGGAGTGAAAGTGACATTTTTGATTCGACAACAACAGGAAGAACTAATCTGGTCAAACACAGAATCGATACTGGCCAAGCTCATCCGATTCGGCAACCACCAAGAAGAATTCCATTCGCCAAGCAACAGGAGGTGGAAGAGCTTGTCGACAAGATGATGAAGGACGGTGTGATTGAAGAGTCATCGAGCCCTTGGTCTGCGCCTGTTGTGTTGGTTTCCAAGAAGGATGGATCTACGAGATTCTGTGTCGATTACAGGAAATTGAATGATGTCACCAAGAAGGACAGCTACCCTCTGCCAAGAATAGATGACACATTAACAACTTTGGCAGGTTCCCGTTGGTTCTCAACATTAGATCTGAAGAGCGGATACTGGCAAGTAGGCATACATGAAGACGACAAGGAGAAGACTGCATTCTCGACTGGGAGTGGACTTTACCAGTTCACTGTTATGCCGTTTGGATTGTGCAATGCTCCAGCAAGATTTGAGAGACGAATGGAGCTGGTCCTTCGTGGGCTCACTTGGAAAACTTGTCTTGTATACCTCGACGACGTTTTGGTCATGGGAAAGACATTTGAAGAACATCTGCACAATCTGCAAGAAGTCTTTCAACGATTCAGGGAAGCCAACCCCAAACTGAATCTTCAGAAATGTTCATTGTTCCAGAAAGAAGTGGATTTTCTAGGTCACACAGTTTCATCAGACGGTATCCGAACAGACCAAAAGAAGATACAGGCGATAAGAGACTGGCCGAGGCCAAGAGACAAACATGAAGTGAGGAGTTTCCTAGGTCTCTGCACCTACTACCGTCGTTTCGTAGAAGGATTTGCTGATATTGCGGCACCCCTACATAAGTTGACAGAAGATCGAGTCAAATTCGTCTGGTCCAACGAAAGTGAACGAGCATTTGGGAAACTGAAAGTTGCTCTATGTTCCAGCCCCATTTTAAGTTTCCCACGTCAACAAGGCCTGTTTGTTTTGGACACAGATGCCAGTAATAATGGTATTGGAGCCGTACTATCCCAAAAGCAAGATGGTCAGGAAAAATTAATCGAGTTCTACAGCAAAGTACTCACCAAGCCAGAAAGAAATTATTGCGTAACGAGAAAAGAGCTACTGGCGATAATCAAGGCTGTAGACCACTTCCACAAATATCTGTACGGAAGAGAGTTCCTAATCAGAACAGATCATGCAGCTCTGAAGTGGTTACTCGAAATGAAGACTCCTTAAGGACAAGGAGCAACCCAATGAACACAGATATGTGTCAGTCTTGTATCTATTATATAACACCGGTAACATAGGATGTGTCAGAAATGTCATTTGTATAGTTCAGGTACTCCCCATTTACCACACGATGTCCGCCTCAACTGATGTAACATACACGTATCTGAATAAAAAATGAAACATGGTTTCAGCATTCAGTGTTATGTATCAGACATGTCTCTTGGAAATGTTTATGATATATTTCTTGAAAGGAACAAATTATTTGCACGAAAAGAACAATTTCATTAACTGTCTATGTTTCAGAAATAAAACATGTAATATATTTTTTCAATCCACTGTTATCTGTTTGATTCGTTTCACTGATCTTAGCGAGAATGATTCCTGAAACGAACAAATGAATGGCATGTACGCTAACATTTTCATTCATTTAATTTATGAGGTATGATACTTTATTAAATGAAATATGTTGTAAGTATCAAATTTCATATATTGAAAGAATAAAAATGTTAGCGTACGTTCATTTTTGTCACATAGGTTTTGTTTCAAATGAAATGAATTGCAATAAATCATATATTTTCTGTCAATAACAAACATATTTCAGAACCAAACACATTCCATTTCATCCTTAATTGCCTTTCATGGTTCTCCCTTGCAAACCTCAGCTTTGACTGCCGCAACCATTCACTCACTATATTCTCGAACTCTTCCAGCGGATGAGGGCAGTTGTCTGCTACAGCAGCTGGAATTAATAATTCAATGTTACACAAATTGAATTGACAGGGCGATACTAAAAATCCATGTCAACCAAAAATATCAGTTTTCTATACAAAATTCTGACAATTGGTTTACAGAATGGCAAAATGTATTTCGCTATATGAAATCTTCCTTGAGCAGGAAAAATTCTTTCTGCACGTGTTTCGCTATACCATAGTCAAAATATTTGATTTTCTGTAAAAAAAATATAACAAGGTGCTGTAGGTTGACCGAACTATCTGAAATTATATTTCATTGTGTTAATATTCATTATTACAGATAGTAGGCCTATTTGATGTTTAATGTGTTGAGATTTAGTTTCAGATAGAATAGGTCAGGATATAGGTAAACATTGTTTTCAATAGGTGAGCAAACTATATTGGTTTTCATTTTTTGACTAATAATTCATAGATCTACTTGCATTTTTTGACTAGTAATTCATGGATCTACTTGAGGCTGCTTGTTGGACTGCTCCCTTTCAGAAATTCAATTGGTGAAAAAAGCGGTGTGCGTGTCAGAAATGAGTGCACAGTATTTTCCAAAAGAAAGGGGGCACAGAGCAAAAAAACAGACATTCAAGAATAAATGCAAATGATTCAGACGATTTAGAAGGGGAAATTATGGTCAATCAGTTGTAATAATATTTTGAAACTCAATTGATGTATCTTGATAATTTTTGTTGATTTCAGATATAATAAAAATGACAACATTCCCTGAAAATATAAGAAGAATGGAATTGAATGAATCTGGTATGTTTTCATTGTCAATATTTTCATTGGGGAGGGCAATATATTGTTGTGTCCATGAACATGTTGTATCTCCACTAAAAAAAAAAGTAAAACAGATTCAATTCAAATTATAAACACTTCATAAAGCTAATAGTTCGAAATGCATGCCCTCTTGGAACAATAATTTCTAGAGAGCCTAGCAGTTGAAAAAGAACTGAACAGATAATGTTACCCATAATGAATCATGACTTAGTGTAGATGTAATGAAAGAAATACAGCACCTAATGGTGGATTCATGCAGCAATCGTAACTCGGAATTCGCCAGTCGTAAGGAAGAAGTTGAGTCGATATCTTTCAATGAAAACGTTCATGCAGGTATATTAAGTCGGAATTCGTTAGATATTGAACAAATTTCCACTCTTACGATTCAACAGCTCTTGAGATTGCTGCATGAATGGTTTATATTTTGTTGCGAGTTCCGATTTCCGAGCTACGATTGTTGCATAAATCCACCATAAGACACTTACCACGAAAACACTCTAACCTGAGACGTATTCTGAGAAAGCTCTCTATTCGCTGATGATGAAGACTATGGTTTATCACTTGAGGGATCCAGAGCATATCACTTTACACAAGTTTACGAGGTTTCTGCACTTCTGCAGTCTGCTTAGTTGATAAAAGTATTTTTTCCAGACATTTTTCGCACTGAATGAACTCAACTCATATGCAGAACACACATCTCACAATTCAGCACAAACATAGATATCAAGATGATACAGTTTTAAAATGTGCTCAAATTCTGGTGGTACCTGAACTTCTATCAAAGTTTCACAAACACAAACATGATACTATATAACCTCAAATACAAAATCTTGGCCTGAGCGCTTGAGGCAGTCTGACACATCATAGTCTTCTTTCACCTGTCGTTAACTGTAAAAGAATGTTTCGCGACATGAAAGAAGTTGTTTCCCGAAAATTTTCGAGTACCTTTCATTATTTGGGTAACTTATATATCCGGTACATATCTGGTTCATATCGTGATCAATGGCGTGCAATGTTCATCTATATGTACAAATTCTGAACCCATACATATGTCATAAAACGAACAAAGTTGTTGCAATGAAACCATCTAGCACAGTAACAAATTCAGCTCTCTTATATGTCCGATATGTATATAGTGATATGCCATTTGAAAGATACAGGTAGGTTTTGAATTATATGTCAGAAATGTATCAAACGGAGATCATTGAAATGTTTCAAATTTGTTTCGGTGAACTCCAAATGGTATATGGCAGACATATGTGTGTTCATTGGGAAGGTGGATTGAGAAGTTGAACCAGTATCACTTCAGAATGAAACATCGACCAGGACGATTGCTGTGATGTATTGAATAATTGAATTGAATTTTCAAAAAAAAGACTCTTTATTGACAAGATCAAAATCAGAATGACAATAATAATAACAACGTAAAACAAAAACTATTCATGACATTTCAGATTACAATATAATCAAATACAGTATGTTACAACTCCCCCATAAAAAGATTATAGATTCAATCGTTCAGGTGGTTTGATGACCTTTCTGAGTCTATTTTTGATATTGGAATAATCTTCCGATAAACCAGAACTAGAAGATACAGGAGTATTATCTTTTTAAAATTCCTGCTCAGAAAGGTTATTAGATACTGAACAACCTCTATCAAAATCACTACCACTAGAAATATCTACATTGGTATTCGAACCACCTCCTTTACTATCACTGATCCTACTTTCTGTACCATTTGTATTACTACTAGATGACAAAATTTCATTTGAAGTAGATTTGTTAATCAGTTTCTCTTCTTCATCTTCATAAAATATACCTATTCCAACAATCTGATCTACATGCCTTCTCCATTCTATATTCCTATCATCAAACAATTTACATAGATAATTTCTGGTTTCTAAACATTTACTTATAATTGCTTTTGTCCATGATGATCTACTCAATGGTCTATAATCTCTGACATAAACTATATCACCCTCCTTGAAAACTGCTTGTCTTTTACCATGATGATATTTTATTTGGTTCTCATGAGCTTTTTGTACCATTGATTGATTCATGAAGTCAAGACGTGTTTTTATTTTTCTCCCGAACATTAATTTAGAAGGAGGTTCACCAGTTGTACAATGTGGAGTGTTCCTATATGAGAATAAATATTTATTTATTAATGTAGTCATACTACACCCTTTCTGGTAACCATCCTCTATCAATCTGTTAAGAGAATTCTTGAAAGATTTTACGGAATTTTCCGCTGCACCATTTGTTGAGGGATTATATGGTGGCGAAGTGGAATGTACGATTCGATTCATTTTGCAGAAGTTTTCAAATTCTTCTGATACAAGCGTTATCTGATATTATAACATTTGGTAAACCGAAACGAGCAAAGCAGTCTCTCAATTTTTCTAAAGTAGACAGAGTATCTATTCGGTGCATTTCGTAAATTTCCGGCCATTTGGAAAACGCGTCTGTTATTATTAAATAATGTTTACCTTTGAAGGGTCCTAAAAAATCGATATGAATCCTATCAAACACATTTTTGGCCTCAGTAAATTTGATCAAACTTGCTTTCTCAGGTGCTTTCGAATTCATCATACAAGGATTACAGTCCTTGATATATTTTTCAATTTGATCGTCTAACATTGGCCACCAAAAATACTGACGAGCCAAATTTTTCATTTCCACCATTCCATTGTGAGCCCCGTGAACTTCGTCTAATAACTGTTGCCTGAACTTTTTGGTATCAAAATTCTATAACCCCACATTAATAACCCATTATCGATACTAATCTCAGATGCTCGCCGTGAATAAGGCTTCACATCATCACTCACGTTCTCCGGCCAGCCGTTTAATACATATAAATATACTTTGCTCAATTCTGGATCCACCCTAATTTCTTTCCTTATTTGATCCGAATTTATAGGTAACTAATCCTCAAATAAAAAATTGAAATAATCAAAATCGTTTCCTATACCCCCTTCAGGACCGGAAGCTACGGGTAATCGTGATAAAGAATCAGCTAATTCATTTTTATTTCCATCTACATGTTTGAAAACGTAATCGAAACCACTCAAAAACAGAGCCCATCTTTGTAAACGCCCTGCTGCCATTTGTGGAATTCCTTTATTTTCACCGAAAAGTGCTAGCAATGGTTTGTGATCGGTACAAAGAATAAATTTAATTCCATATAAATATTGATAAAAATGTTGAACTGACCAATAAACTGCAAGTGCTTCCTTGTGTATCACCGAGTACTTTCTCTCTGTGCGATTTAAAGTCCGTGACGCGAAAGCTATAGGTTTTTCGATTTTTCCCGGTAAAATATGTACTAACACTGCACCAATTCCAAAACTCGACGAATCACAATATAATTCAATTGGTAAGTTAGGGTTACAATAAACCAAACCTTTTTCGTCAGATATTTCAACTTTAGCATTCAGAAAGGCATCTTCACAATTTTGAGACCAATTGAATATTTTATTTTTGCGCAATAATTTATATAATGGTTCTAAAATAGTTGACAAATCTTTGATGAATTTGCTGTAATAGCTAACCATGCCAATAAATCCTTCAACCTCTGTTATATTAGTTGGTCTAGGCGCATCTAAAATAGCTTTAATTTTATTCCTGTCCTTATATACGCCATTTTTATCAATTATATGTCCCAAATAACTTATTTGTTTCTTGAAAAAATTACACTTACTCAAATTCAATCGGAATCCTGCTCTATGCAAACGATCAAAAACTTGCTCCAAATTATATAAATGTTGTTCTCTAATACGACCCGTTACTACAATATCATCCATGAAATTGATCGCACCATCCACCCCTAGTAGAACTTTTTCCAAACTCATTTGAAAAATTGCAGATGCTGGTTTAGTACCAAACGGTAATCGATTTGGCAAATAGATTCCCTTATGAGTACTCCAAGCTAACAATTCCTTTGAACTATCTGATAGTTCAAACTGATTGTGAGCATTGTAAAAGTCTAATTTTGTGAAACACTCACCTCCTTGTAAGGCTGCTAGCATTTCATCTATCCGTGGCAAAGGATGTTTTATATCTTTTAAATATTTGTTGATAGTTATTTTGTAATCGGCGCATAACCTTATTTTTCCATTGTCTTTCAATATGGGCACTAGAGGAGTGCCCCACTCAGAATTGTCCACTTTAGTTAACTCCCTCTTTTTCGAGTCTATTCAGTTCCTCATCTACCAAATTACGGATGGCAAAAGGTATGTTTCTTGGTTTAATGAATACTTTTTTGACATTTTGTTCTAATTGTAAATCAACCTTCTCGTACTTGAACTTCCCTAACTCCTCTTTGAATAAATCATCATATTTGGTCAAAAGCAATTCAAGCCTCTCATCTTCCACTACTAGTTGGTTTACCAAAACATCCCTATCATTTATACCTATGTGCAATATATTCATTAGATCTCTTCCTATCAAAGGTTTACAGCCCTTTCCTACTACTAATAACTTACAACCTCTCCTCTTTTCTGACTTGTACTTAATTTCTACTGATATTTCTCCTAACGGCCTTACTATTTCCCCTGTATATGTTTTCAATCTAACGTTTGACATTTCCAATTGACAGTTTCTGAATTTTTCTAGATATACCCTTTCCGGAATTATTGATAACCCTGCGCCAGAATCAATTTCCATAGACAATGGTATATCGTTTATCTCTACTTCGATAACAAATGAACTGTTTTTATTATGATTTATTCGAAACATTTCGACAAAATCAATGTTTCCTTCACTTTCAGTATCATCCTGCCCTATATTTGCATTAACATAGTGACTTTCTTTTACTTTTGAACGGCAAACTTTCGCCAAATGGCCTTGTTTTTGACAAATATTACAAGAATAAAATCTAAACTTACACTTGGAAAAATCGTGATTACTATTCCCACAATGTTTGCATGAAACTTGCCCTTGGTTTCCATTTCTACTGCTTCCAACATTTTGTCTACTTAATTTGTTCAAGTCTATATTCCAATTTGAATACGTAGTAATCATTGCCGCCTCTTTCTTCAATGCCACTTCTAAAACTTCTTCTAATTTTATTTCATGACTTTCTTCGCACAATCTGTCTAATAAGTGTCCGATACAAAACGGTCCTTCAAGACTTCTTCCAAACGTGCGCCAAACTTGCATTCCATTGCTCTATTCTTGATTCGTACATACCATTCTCGAACAGATTCACTTTCCATCTGTTTCATTTCATAGAAGCCAATTCTTTCTTTGAAAACAGAAACTCTCTTGGTGAATTGCCTCTTTAAAATCGTACATAATTCCTCAAATTTCTTATCTTTGGGTAGAACTGGATCACACAAATCTCTCAAAACTTTATATGCTTGGTCGCCCACTATTGTTAATAATACCGCTACTTTCTTATCCTCTTCGATGTAGTTAGCCAAAAAATAGTGCTCCATTCTCTCTTGGTAGCTGTTCCAATCATCTCCAACTTTGAATTCTGCTATACTTCCGATAGAAGATCTTATTATTTGGGTTGTTTCCGTCATGTTATTGGGTATCCTCGTCGCCAGTTATGTGATGTATTGAATAATTGAATTGAATTTTCCACAAAAAGACTCTTTATTGACAAGATCAAAATCAGAATGACAATAATAATAACAACGTAAAACAAAAACTATTCATGACATTTCAGATTACGGTATAATCAAATACAGTATGTTACAATTGCATAACAACGCAGATGCCTTGTCTAGAAGACCTTGTTCGGATACTTGTAAACCCTGTGAGCGAATTGAACGTCGCGAAGGAATCAACCAAGTGAGATTGATAGTAGGCGATAATTGGACGACAGCAAAAATGCGAGAAGATCAGGAGAATGATCCAAACGTTGCGGAATTTTTGAAATTGAATGAAAATGGAGCGGAAAGACCCACCTGGAAGGACATCTCGGATCGATCGCCAACGTTCAAAGCATTGTGGGCCCAATGGGATTCCTTGATTGTGGAGAATGGCCCACTGAAGAGGGCTTGGGAGTCAGCCGATGGCAAAAAAGTGAGTTCATAACTGGTTGTGCCCATGTCGAGAATAGAGGATGTTTTGCTAGAGATTCATGGTGGTAAATCAGGTGGACATCTAGGAGTTAACAAGACCTTGGATAAAATACGGCAAAGGTTCTACTGGGTCCAATGTCGAGAAGATGTCGAGGGATGGTGCCGAAGATGCCCAAAATGCGAAGCAAGCAAAGGTCCTAGAACGAGATCAAGGGGCGAGATGAAACAATACAATGTTGGTGCTCCCTTCGAACGAATCGCCATCGATGTAGCTGGACCGTTTCCGATGACGAATGATGGCAACAAATACATCCTCGTTGCCATGGATTATTTCAGTAAATGGGTTGAAGCTTACGCCTTGCCTAATCAAGAAGCATCCACCGTTGCAAGAGCCCTGGCGGACAACATGTTTACAAGGTTTGGAGTGCCAATGGAGCTACATTCCGATCAAGGAAGAAATTTCGAATCGAATTTATTCAGGAAAGTTTGTGAATTGATGGGAATTAGCAAGACCAGAACAACTGTCCTCCACCCACAGTCTGATGGCATGGTCGAGAGGTTCGATAGGACTATGGAAGAACATCTTTCCAAAGTAGTAGAAGAGCATCAAAAATACTGGGATGGACACCTTCAACTATTCTTGATGGCTTACCGGGCAGCTGTGCACGATTCCACAAAGCTCACCCCAGCCAGTATTATCTTCGTTTGCCCTGTGACTTGGTGTTCGGATCCCCAAGTTCTGAGGAAAAAGAGGTACAGGATTATGCAGATGAACTGCGAGACAGTCTGATTAGGATTCACGAAATTGCGAGGAAAAAATTGAAGATTACTAGTGACAGGATGAAGGCTCGATACGATAAGGCAAATACTGGTGGATTCAAAGAAGGAGATCGAGTGTGGCTGTACAACCCTCGTCATAGAAAAGGAATTTCTCCCAAACTAACACCATGCTGGGAAGGACCCTATTCGATAGTCAAGAGAATAAATGACGTGGTGTACAGGATTCAACGTAGCCCCAGAGCAAAAATAAAGGTCGTTCACCTAGAAAGACTTAAACGTTACAATGGCTATAATGACGTGTTGTTTGATCGGGATGATCAAAATTGAGAGGGGGATAATGTAACGAAATGTGCTAGCGCCGGCCCTGCCGCCTATCGATGCGAATTGGCGCGAGATTTCAAGAACGATTATACTCGCGTGATCTCGGCTCATCCAGAAGATTCGACTGTGAAAATTTGTCTAGATGGTTCTCCACTGTATGAAAGAGCATATAAAAGCGGAAGCGCGCACGCCGACGGCAGAATTGTTAGTACAGAGAGTTTTAGTAGCGAACGAGCATTGGAAAGTTATCGGAGCGATTTAAGTGATTGTGTTGTATTGTATTGTGATAGAGAGTTAAAATAAAAGTAGTTTAGTGTTGTTTGGTGTTTTGATCGACGAACCCAGAGGTATATCGTAACAGTGGTGTCAGAGTTGAGATTTTCCAAAGGGAGAAAACGTAACAATATGTTGATTGGGAATAATCAACAATCATATTCTCTTCTTAAGAGTTGCGCCATTCGTACCCAACACTTGAGCTCGTCAAGATGAAACGCTCGGTTCTATAATATTTGCCGTTAGTAATTTGTCTACTTCTTTTTCAATTGATTTCAATTCTTCACGATTGTATCGACAGGATCTTACAGCAAAGGGTTTACAATCAGGAGGAAGATTCGAAATAAAAAAAAAAAACAGGTTCCAGATCACCAAGTGCCAAAATTAACACTTATAGAAGGCGTGTTGGTCCATCGAAGGTAACGTTTGCATTTGAGTGTTCCTCCAGTAAATCATGACTGATTGTCATATCTGCGCACAATTCATTCATTATCAGAAGTTTGAAATTTTCATAATTGTGATCCAATATCTTCATATTCACGATGCAGGAACCTGTCACTTGTGAAACCAATGACTTAGGCTATAGATTAATTAAATGAAGAAGGAAATATAAAATGTTTTCTTGCTCGTACAATTTGGGTGAATAAATAACTATTGGAGCCCCCTGTATCAATCAAAGCATCTGTCGGAATTCCGTGAACGTCAACTCGATGAATGGTTTTAGATATGTTTTAGATAAACATTGGTGGTTTAAGTAGTATAAGGATTAGTGGTGGACCTTGGTAGTGTAGTGGTTAGCACATTCGCCTTTCAAAAAAGGTAAGGCCTCAATGGTCCATTTCTTGCACAAGTTTCGACTTGTGAGGGTTGACTTCGTCAGCTGGTTAACGGAAACGAACAATAACAAACTGGTGATGCGGCCGAGTTTGTTGAAAGAAGAGTTGATGATGTCTGTTTTGTATGTTTCGTTGAAGTCACTCTCGGTATTCTCGATATAAAAACTTTTGTGAAGTGGCCTTTCTTCCCACATAAATTGCAGTTACTATTCTCAGCAGGAGATGAATTTCGAGGATGCTGATTTTTTACACAAAAGTAGCATTTTGAAGAGGTGGCGGATATTGCTGGTGAATCAGAGGAGTCTTGGGTTTGAATAGGTAGAGGACTCCAAATTGGAATGTATACGATTCCGAGTGATATTGAGCCATTTCCAGAGCTCTAGCATTATCAAAGGCATTTTGCATGGTGAGTGTGTTGTTTTCAAGAAGTCGATTTCAAACATGAGGTGAACAAATCCCGCTGATACCTGATAAGAGAATTTCTGATAAATTCTGTTTTCGTCAGCAGTAACGGCTTCGAAATTAAACTATTCACTCATTTGCTAGAGAACTTGTGAATATTGATCGACTGGGTCATGCACCTACTTGTTGTCGCCTTGATGCGAGAAAGTGTCTAGCAAAAATTTACATTTTTAGGTTTGACATATATGTTTTCTAAAACTACAATCGCATCTTTATAAGAACCACATTCACTTATATATACATAAATTGTCGGACTAGCGTAATTTATCAAGAGTTTGAATTGATCGTTATCATCGGTAACTTTGGAGTCTTCTATGAAGTTTCAGTGAGTTCATTGTTGGGATGCACTGCTGGAACTGGGTTCAAGTTTCAATCTTTCCGACTTGAGTAGCTTATCCATCACTTCACATACGCGAAAAAAGTTTATTAAATTGAAGCAAGAACTTCGGAAAGAATGCAAACATCTGTGGCAAGAACTCAACAATAATCATTAACGAGACCCAAAAAGAATGACTTAAAAAAGGCATTCGTTTCATTACTGATCAGTGGAACATAACAGGTTTTGTTCACGAATAATATTCTTTCATACGAGTTAGGATTCTATGAATCATGAATCGTCCCTCTAACAAAGCATCTTCCAATCACAAACAGTGTACAGGTTGGTGAAGATGTAATAGTTTATGGTTCTTACGAATTATATAGGCAAATGACGTTTGAAGGCGAATTATAAATATGGGTTTTATTTCTTATTACGAAAAAATAATTCATATATAGGTTCTGTAATATAGGCGATAGTCGTGACGAGCTCAGTTCTGGAACTCCCAAGGAATTGGAATTCATCGAACTGGAACGAAATGATCAACACCACCACTGATGGTGTTGATATTGTCCTGTCTATTTCCCGTTTGGTCTCTTGATTCTTGAATTTTTAATGCTTTCTTGGAGTTCTCCACGAACTCCATCAGCCCCCTCGACATAAAATACGGTTTCGAAATACCATCATTCATCTCACAGTCCTCACAGAAACACAAGAAAATTGTGTCTATTGTCATCTGAAACAAATAATAGTTGATTAAAAATCGGGATGATTGGTTGCGACTATTACATGAAAATTTCATATTTCAAAATAACAGAAAAATTAAAATGTATCCTAGGACGCTTCAGACGAAAGACTTCAAGGCTAGTGATAGTGAATCGAAAAATTTGTAAATATATACATCGACTATAAGATTTGTGAAGAAAGCGATTATCAGAGATATATATATATATATATATATATGGAATCAACATTGATCTAAATTTATCTCTGCCTAGTAGTTGCTACTTGATCTTCTTCCGAATGATTTTCACTCTTTTTTTGCTGGAAGTGCAATATAACTTATTACCTCCCTCTAAAATGCGATAGTTTTTTTTGGATCTGAATGAACTATATATAAATTTAATTAATAAATAGTAGATTAATTTGAAGTTAGTCACACTTTTACAGCAACAGTTTCCGATGTGGTGAATGTCTGAGGTGAGATATATGCGTGCGTGTTGCCACACATTTTCTCTAAGGTACGTTTTTGAATCATTCAGTAGGTGATTACGCCTAGTGGGGAAAATGATGTGATTGACTTTCAGAGACAGCACTGACCTAGATGTGGAGCTACCATAAAAGGAAGCGTGCAGTTTCAACCGTAATGAGATCAGAAGAGAAAAGTAATATATAGGCATATTCGGTGTGCCAAAAGTTCATTTATTCTAGGTGAATAAAACTTCATATGAGAGTTGGCCGTAATAAAGTCGGAAAAATAAATTTTCTCTTCGAAGACAAAAGTAAAGTGCTCGGAACAATCGGGTTGCCAAAATATGATCATTCCAAGTGATGAAGACATTATGAATATATAAGAAAAAAGGGTAATGTGATTTGCTTTGGCCGTGATGAAGTCGGGAAAAATATTTATTTTCTTTCCGAAGACAAAGGTAAAAGACTCGAAATAATCGGTGTGCCAAGACTTTTATTAGTCCAGGTGATGAAGATATCATATAAGAGTTTATAAATTGGATGCAGTGAATTGTTTTGGCCGTAATGAAATCAGGAAAAAATATTTTCTATCCGACAATAAGAGTAAAGTACTCGAAATCATTGTGTGAGTCGCAAATTTGATTGTTTCGGGTGATGGAATAAATGATGAGATTGAAACATTTGGTGTAAAATTGAAAAAAATTTCTAGAGATCAATTACTGTGACACCAAACTGATATTTTTGCATTTTTGCACTTGATGTGCGTTTTGCTAACAAGGTTAGCATTTTCAGGAGAAGAAAATAGATCAATATTCCCTAGGAACGTGTGGCTTTACCTAACATAAATGAAGTGAACTCAATCGTCGAGTATTTTTAGTTTGGTCGTTTTGTGTAAAAAGTGGGTGAAACTCAATTTCATTCATGAGGAGTTTGCAGGATGAGATGTAGGCTCATTTCTGAAACAGAATCCGTATTAATCTTTTAAAGCAATCAGAAATGAAGGATTCATGAACGAGAGCTCTTTATCAGGGGTCAAATTATCTAGCAGGAATCGTGTTCAGAACGATACTGCTATAAAATGAAACAAAAACCTCTAGCACTATGCCGCCAGTCTTTAGCGGTACCATTGACTGTGTTCTGGATGGTGTACTAAATTTTCCACCAAAAAATAGAAAATTACGACCACATATTCTGAAAAATACTGATTATTCTGTTAGGTTTTTACTATTATGAGATTTATAAAACCGCGATACGTGTTTCGATATACAATAGATTCCTCAAATGGAAATAGTCTTATACGGCTTTTCTCAAGATGGTAGGTCCTGAAAAACTCATTACAGTAAACGTTCTTTGGCATGTAACCGAAAGAAGGGTGGACATTCGTGCAGCAGATAGGGAATATTGGGTAGAGTTCATCTAGACGTATTGCGCAAAAAGTATTAATTCAGTTTAGTGTAACCCAGTCGATTGTGTATGAATTTGTTTCGAAAATTTATCTTGCATACGGTCTTGTGCACTGCTTCACTGCCAGATTTTATAATTATAACACACTTCCACCAATAAGTTGTAATAAATCGGGAAAAAAATATTTACGCACCTGTTGCGCACAACAATTTTTCGGCAAACGTATAGAATAACAAATCAATATGATACACATTTGTGAATCTACACGGCCTAGTCCGGTATGTACTTCTGGGGCTAGACGGAAAAAATTCATCATTTTCAAAGAAAAAACGCCCGCGAAGTGTACTTTCCGGACGATTGGCGAAAAACTATATTTCTGAAGCAAATTACAAACATGAATGCAAGAACTTCGGCTTCAGGGAAGAAATGAAGAATAATGATAATATCATCTTTTCATCTTCATACTTACCTCATAAACAGCCATAAAACAGTGTGCCACAAAATATGCAAACAGTCCGGAGAGTGCTATAGGAACCCACATATGTTGAATACCATCTTTGTACTGAAAAAAATACGCTGTTTGTAAATACAAAGAATTTAATCTAATATCAAGTCACTAGTGCCGCCCGCCTATTTCCTCACTGTTAGAAGATCACTTGAGTAAAATTGCAGATACCAGTCATCGAAATTTCGGGAGCACAGATGACTTGCAATGTCATTGCATTCAAATATGTTTCTCATTCTTCCTTTCATTGTGATTTTTTTTGCTGTTGTGTACAAATTCATATTTGTTCTAGTATTTTTTCTCCAATTTCTGCACGCATTTACATTTTTTTTGCTTATACCAATCCTTTCGCTGAAATTTTATTTTTTCAGTTCACCTTTCTGACGTAACGAGTTTCGACAGGTTTTCATTCCCATCTCCGGTTTTCGTTTCTGATATTTTTACATTTTCTATATTCTAATTATCTGAATAACTCAGCATTTCATAACTATTATTCAGATCTTCGACCTAATATATTTTTTGGCAGGTTTCAATCACATACATGATAGTGATGTTTTGTTGATGAAAAAAAACAACAATGAGAATGACTGATTTCGCACAACATCGGAGTTATAGGCCATGTTTGATACTTGAAAAACTTGTAACTATTAAGAGTCTCACTGATTTTAACGGTCGCATATTTGTTATTACACCTGTGTATTAGTTCATTTGCACTTACAGTTAGATGAAAACTACCTACTCACCTGTAACATTTTGATTCCAATGAGAACTGTAGCCCCGACTATTAAAACTTTTCCCAAAAACAGAACAAAATCGCCAACCGAATTTATAGCTGCAACTCTCAAAACATTCGATGAGAGAAGTTTGAATGCCTGTTTGCCTGCTCTACAGAATGAATATCCGTGCATTGCTGAGGAAAAACGAACAATCATTAGATAGAAACATCATTTTGTTCGGAGGGAAGAAAGTGCAAAAGGAAAATATAACCCCTGTAAAGAAGTAACATCCATTATTTAGCACCTTCTGTTGATATGAGTTCATCATTTGTAGACAAAAAGAGTCTAAGAGAGCTATACTATCTATCTAGGAAAGAGTTCATCCAAAACAGTTGTTTCCTTGCTTTTAAGCTACTCTTTTTATAGAAGTTTTGTATTCTTTTTAGATAGGACCAATTTTCTATCGAATGGTAGGAACTCATTTTGGACTTTCAAATGTAACAAGGTATTGGGTAACAGCTCATTTGAGAAGTTATATCTACTACTGGACTGTAGAAACATTGAAATTCGATTCGTTACCTTTGGAGTTAATGATTCTGAAAAATAACGAAATGTAAAATGGATAAAAACAATGTCTTTCTAGTTTTAGCTCTTATGTTTCTCTGAAATTCAATTGTTGCCCTTGTCCATCCTGAAATTATTATAAATCGCGATATTTTTATAAATTCACATTTTTCCTTTCGGAATGGTCGAGGAAAACCTAATTTCATTAGTTCCAGAAATAGCTTGGTAACTAGTTGAGGGGGACAGGTGGGGTATCACTTGTTATCAGGATCATGATTGATGAATTCATCAAGACTAACAATACTACTGGAAAAGGTGTCTCTTGTTTTATACTCACCAATTTCAATATACGCATTTCGACTGAGGTACTTCAAGATTTTTTCGAAGCAATACAGACAGCAATTGCAACATTTGAGAGTATACTCCACACATTTTCCATGTCTCTTGTCAAGGAATTTCTGAGTAAACTTAAGAATCACTCTGACGAACTGTACCGTAGCTATTAGAAGGGATCCGAGGGCAACTGATCCCAAATGGTACCTCATCAAATTGTGAGCACTTCGCTCAATTGGTGAAACGAGTCGTGATTTATCCCTGGAAGTTGAGGAATTAATGAGAAAAGAGTATGAATAAAAAATATATCACCATTACTCATAACCACTATTGAAATATGAAACTTATTGTGATTTGAAAAAGGAACTCTCCTCAATAGAGCTCAAAAGAGCGAACATCCCAAGCTTCGAAAAAAAATATATTTATCGCACACCTACGAAAGTTTGAGCTAGCGTCGAGTGCAAATGTATCAATAAGTTTGATGTTTGGGTTACAGAAAATTTCAGTTATTGAAAACAGTTTGATAACTCATATAAACATATCCTTATAATCAAATCAGATGAAATAATAGTGAATAACGCAACGACGAGGAAAATGCCAATAACGCACGAGGCGCTATTGTAGTTTCTTTACTTCCACTGGCGACCGTCTTTTATTTACAATACACGTGTATTTTGAGCAAGCCATTACGTCAAAGTCAATACGTGCAATTACCGCACTGGCTGACGCCTCGTGCTCACAATCTTTCACTTGCGTTTAATTCACACTTATGCTCCTCGTTACGTAATATACTACTCCCAACATCCTAACAGCTGTAATATAATGGCCCACTCAGAAAAAACTCTTCGAAAATTTATGGCGGCCGCCATATGGAGTAAAAAAAAATTCCATAATATAGCCTGCAGTGTTATTCGAGTTGTTATAAAGGATAACATATTCGTATTATGATTTCACTCTCATTAATATATTCCGTTGAACCCCCATAACAGTTTTTGCTTGATCCAGCCGATATTATCCTTTTAGAACAATAATTATTGGCTCATGTCAGTTTCTAGGAAACCCCTCAGAAGCTCATTCAAGAGCTTGTGCGAGCAAGGGATACCAGGGATCTACAGTTTATGAAGTGGATTCTGAATTTCTCCTATAGTTGAATATTAAAATTGATGTTATGCAAGATTTTTTATTATTGTGTTTTTATTATTATGGCCCGCGCATACTACATTCCTAGTTCTACAGTGTTTCCCAGTGATAAAAATCAAAATGAACTTTCGGATTTTTCAACATATTTATATAATAGATGCGATAACGATACAGGTTGACATAATAGTATATTGTGTGTCTAGTGCGTGAAGTATACTTTTTTACGCGAGTGTGGAAGTTTGTGGAACGAGCCGCAGGTGTTTTTTTAGCGTTGGGAGATCTCCACCTTCGACTAATAAAGACGCAGGTGAACACCGTAGGCTGTGCCCGGTAAATTCGTTGGGATTGGGGAGTTTCAAAAATGTGGCAACTTCTGAAGGGACTTTTCCTATCTTATTTATACCAATCACTTGCCGAGTACATTTCCCTCGTTGATAATTAATAAAGAATTTATTTTCGGTATAATCCTTGGGACGAAGAGCCACGTATTTGTGATATATGTCCAAGTATTCAGTAACAGTAAATTTTCTAGAAACCTTAGCCTCCGTATCATTAACTGACACAATAAGAACTGTTCCCAAATTTTGGATGTCATCCATTTTTAATTTATAGAGCTCATCTCTGCGCAGGGCTCCAGCTACCCCAAACATCAAAATAAGCTAAAAATTTAAAGATTAGTATTTATCGATATTTATACAAATGGACTTACTTACTTACTTACTGGGTAATAAATATTTTTCATCGGGTGCCTCTTTGAGAAATTTTAATACGTGTTCCTTTTCCAAAACGCGTGATTTTTTAGGAATGTATCCTTCGTTTTTCCGTTTCAAGAAAGCGCGAACTTTCGGATAATCACCAATTTGTACGTTGTACTTAACACTAAGGGTGCTTTTCAACATTGACTCCATAAGGTAGAAGATTCAACTTTTGTTGATAATTCAGGCAATATTACCCTTTCGGAGAATGATTGGACGTTGTTTGTATTGCGCCATTGCATAAACTTTTCCAAAGTGTTTTCGTAAATTCCCAACGATTTTTGTGGCAATAACGATAAACTTGCTTCACTGGCTGCTAACGTTATATTTGGAGGAGTTGATGGGAGTACTTCAATGCTGTCCATCAGGAATTTGCGTGAAATACACGGCTAATCGGTTTGAATCAAAATTTCGTCGTACTATTTATGATTTCAGAGGGTAATTGATTACTATTTACGGTCTAGTAACTGATGTAACTCTGAACTTCAGTCTGCGGGAACTGTCATATTTGTCAATTTCTCTCGCCATCGCTACCTAGACCAGCGACCGGTGTGTGAATTTGTGTTGACTGATAAATCCCATAAGAAAAGCATAGCACTTCACACACCGATTCGTGAAATGAAGCTTTACACATTTTTATCGATGGGTGACGTTAGTAATTCACACGCGGGAGTAGAAAAAAGTTTGTATGCAGCATGGGTATTAATAGATGTGTATGTCCTCGGCTTTGTAAGATCGTCGTCCTCGAGCATACACTTCTATTTCATGCCCTTAGTCAATTTGACAACTAACTGAGCATTTGTCAATAATCGTTCTGACTAAGATGCCTGAAAAACCCTGGTGTGTTTACTTATACCTGTAGAAGTTTGGGATTGAAGTGGCGAAATCTGGATTGCTTGATTTTTGGTGGATAATTGAGCATTTGGAGGTTTCCGTACAATATGTACAGATGTCGCCAACACGCTCTTGTCAGTCTTGTCTGAAGCTAAATTTGCACTAAGTGAAAATTTGCAGTCGGGTTTTTCCACTTTCATTTGATTGGCTAGCGAGGAGAGATCGCAACCTAAAGGATGATGGGTGGACAATGAGATACCAGTTACAACGTTTCGATATTTGAAAGCAAAGAAATCAACAAATAAACACGATAAAAACATCATAAATATCAAAATTTCATACTGACATGACGATATGACAATTAACTTCACAATCGTCATCAAATTTGAAAAATGGGAACATAACGCCCTCTACCGAAAAAATAGGGGAAACCTTCAAAAGCGTCGATTGTTTTTTTCGCCCCAATCATCTAAACAAAATCTAATCAGTTGAATCACCAGGATTTCTAGGCATCTTAGTTCTGACAGTGGCAAGTTGAATATGATTCTCAGATTACTATAGTAGATTCTACTTATATTTTCGAAACGTAGATATAGGTGCTTCGAAAACCCAAAACTGATATTTCTTGTAGAAAGACCTTGTTAATACTATTTGGGTTATGGTATGGATGGAAAATTCAAAGTAGAATCGTCTGCGAATGGAAATGATATGTCCTTCCCAAAGCAACATCTGCAATAGAATTTATTTAAAACAGGTAAACGATAGGGATCTTGTGTGGTTTCACAACAATTTGGAATGCCTCCTTCGAATCGATTGTCTGAAATTTTTGTTAGTTGGTCCTTTGCTGAACATATCGATTCCTTGACCCCCAAAACTTTTTTTCGAATAGTTGCTTTTTCAGAATGTTTCGCATTTTTATAACATTCCACTATGTGTGGCAGATTTTGTCGGCGTGAGGGATAGCTATTAATTATGATAACTTGTATACTCCGACTGACAGAGCTATATTTAAGGCGGGTGCATTCACTAAATTGAGCCAGACTAACAAATCGTTATTATCGATATTATGGTAATAGTAATATCATCATTATACTAATGGCAGGTAGAAATTATACAACTACTGTCTGTCAGTAATGACAATGATTCTGCGTGGAAAAATCAGCGAAGCACAATAAGAAGCTCGTGAAAGAGTTTTGAAAGTCATAGCATTCCTGAAGAATTTGTTCAATTTTATTCAATTTAACTGTTTATTCGAGTTTCCATGTAGCGTTCCAATTCTTCGAAAACATGAGGATATTGCGAGACGATTCACCTGAAAATTTGATTTTCTTTTTTTATAATTCAAATTTCGTAGTCTTGCTCTGACTTTCACTATGACGTCGTCGACATCAAAATTCAATTGATTTTTCCCTCTCTCAACCCTTCTATATATCATTTGCAGCAAAGTGTTCAAAAAACCATAACTACAGCGTCTATTAACGTTTCAACATGTACTCGACTAAGAATTGGTACCTTTTGAAATACCACACACTGATTGCTCCTGCTATAACCATATGCTGACATCCAATTATAAACTGGGTCATCCAGAGCATAGCGAAAAAATTGGACCATCGCGTAAGCTTCATCAATCCGTCTTTCTCGTAGTAATAAACTCCAGGACGTTTTTCAGTCAAAACGCCGGAGCTCTCAATCCACAAGCAGAAGTAGAACCACAAAAACACCACTGCTGCCAAGAAAAGGAATGTCTGAAATAAATAAGTGTTTCTCATTGGTAGCTCACTATTGAACATTTCTCTCAAAAGATCCCAGGTTTCTCACTCCAGCAGCGGGACTCAGTGTCATGTAGAATTCTACCCTACTAAAATATTGTTCGAATGTTTGTTGAGTAGGTGAAAATGTTTTGGAATAAATTCTTGGGGTTTACTCTCCCATAGAAATAAAAAGGAAAGAGCTTGAAGTTCTTATAATATCTGTTTTCTGGACCAATTGCTATATTTGCCCCGATACGTTACTGCAAAATTAAAAAGATGCAAAAATTGAGTGACTCTGCTGTCAGTTACGTATCGTATTTTTAGGAATTTGAAGATTTGATTGACGAATTTATTGAAGCAACGATCACATCATTTGGCACTCTGTGCCTCAGTCGCCTACACATCGGGCTTGCACGGCAACCCACTATCAGATTTGAAAACCTTGGGTCCAAATACCAATTTGGATTTGAATCGGATCATAATCACGGAACTCGTCCACCATATTGGAGCCGCCATTTTGGATATTTGAATTTTGACGAAATAATCTTAATTTCCGACCCAAAAAACCCTTAGCTACCAATTTTGATTCGGATCGTAATTAAATATCGCCATATTGGAGCCGCTATTTTGTTTTTTACCCACAAAAATTTCATAATGCATTGTCATCGGAATTAAGAACTCCTGCCCAATTTCAAATCATTCGGACGTCTAGAAGTGAGTGAAAATTGATGTCAAAGATTTTATTACATTGTTTGTTAGTTCAACTCAAGCTAATATAAGCAAGTTAATTAATAAACATTTCATTATACCTATAAAAAAAAAGTACAATGTTATCATCTATCATCAGCCTGCACGAATATTACCTATACCACCGTAAAGAAGTGAACACAAACTCAGTCTCCGCGACATTTGAGTCTATAGTCGGGCCGTTCAAAAGATAGAATTCACGGACGCGTGAACAGTGAATGCCTGCATCTATATATAGCCTGCGCGGCGTACGATGCCACGCCTTCTGAACTGAAATAAATGAAGAACTGTTTACACTGTACTGTACTCATTTGTGCTTTGTATTTACGTGTGTTACGTTAATTCAATAACGTGATCATTCTATCTTTTCAGCAGCTACACTATAGACCCCCACCTCAACCTCAAATTTTGTGCTCTGCCGACTTGCAGTGGACCGAGTGAGAGCAGAATAGTCTCAGCCGACACCCTCCTGCCGCTGCCCCGCTACACGCCAGCAAAATATAAAATTTGTACCTGTTACCTCAAAGACGCCGACCGGGAGTCCGGGGGTTATCGTTCCCTTCGGTTCATATACTAACCGTCGACCTACAGTTCACGTTATATCCGAAAACAAAAAAGAAACTAAATGACAAATGTGTTTTTTCCCGCTGTACAAAATACATTTTTCAGAACTCTTATAAAATTTTTGACCCACGAAAAACTGAGCACAGCAGCTAATATTACTTATTATCATGCCTTTTACCGTTCACGCAAGGGTTTCACCCAATGTGTTCCTTCCTTTGTTTGTTGTTTGTTTACTGCTTCTGAAACCGAGTTTATTTGGCTCCTTCGTATATTTCGATTTGATGATTAGCTCTCAGCGACCTCTCGTGAACAGAGGAATTACCTTCCAATATAGATTCCGACAATTATTCGTCATTTGAAAAATTCTTCAAAGGGACTGGTTGCGCTGAGGGCGGCGATCTTGGAACTCTAAAAGTGTATTTCCAACGGTCATTCGTCAATTCCCCTCTTAAAACATTTGACATAGTCGATGGGCATACTTGAAGACTGGAGTTAAATCAAATCATCTATCGAAAAATTCGTTCAGGCCAGTCTCAAATCTACCTACACAGTAGGTTGTGGCTGGCACCTGTCAGAAAACAACTACTTCCCTGGCTAATACTAAGAGGGGCATTGAAACGAAAATCAAGTCCAATGCAGGATTTCTTCTGTGAAGAAACCTGCACTGGCACCGGTAGGATATAATCAATGCCCTTCGTGGTATTAGCCAGGGGAAGTAGTTGATTTCTTACAGGTACCAGCCAAAACCTACTGTGTGAATGAATTGTTCCAAAATTACTGTCATTATGACATGTGCATTTTGATTATAATATATAAATTGTTATATTATTGGATTATGTTGCCTGTGTACGGCTTGAATTTATTAGCTCTGGAGGAAGAAGAAATCCTAAAAAAATTCGTTTAGAAAATATTGAGAGAGAGGAGTCAGATATATGACATGAATTCTTGCTTTCTGGCTATCAAAAAAGTTGAGGCAATACTTTTCATGCACAGGGTACCAGTTATATTGATTGATAAGTGGGATTCAATATGACACAGAGTACCGTTGCTGAGTTTGAGTGCGAAAAGATACATTCGGGACCCACAGATTATGAAGTCGAATCCGGTCTAGTTGGTTTCTCTATCAAGGACATTCTTTGAAAATTCATCAAATATCCAAGGGACTACTCCTCAAACTATTCCTCTTGAAAAAATATATGTCTCGAGCGTCATTTTTGGATAACTGTCAACCATCTGGCTTCCCGCCCCGTTAGCAACATCAAAAACCCTCCTCGAAAACTTGTGCGTGTTGAGGTATAACGAGTCTAACATTGTAACGTGTGCTTTCTAGAACGGGTGAGAGTGGAAAATGAATGTTCGTCTAACTAAAATCACTCGCCCATCCAGATAATAGCCATACATTATCAAATTATTCATTCGCAATTTGAAATTCAACGGAAAAGATATGAGTGAGTGAAACCTAAGCAGAAGCAGCTTATTAGTTTATTTTTTCATGTTGTGCAGAATACCATATGGTTTCTATATGAATGAATCAAGTTTAATAGATTTGGTATATAAATCAAGTAAAAATAAATGCACGTATGCGAATCAACTACCGGTAAGCCATGTAGGCAATGACTGCATGTGGATGATATTCGCATATCACCAAAGAGTGTTCGGTCATAATATGATTTCCAGGGCGTATTTTTTTATGATGAAAAAAAGAATGAGTTCAATACTTCATTCTTCCGAAATGAGTACTCTTGCCAAATTTTGTCTTCTCATAAGTCTTAAAATTACCAGATCCATTTTCGGAAGTTGCGAACGAGAATCGGTTCGGGTCTACTTGCAGAGAAAGCTTCAATCCTCCACAGAAGTCAGAATTGAGATGTTAGAATTGATTGTATTCACACGTTCAATACCAGACCACTGTTTTGATCCACCATAGATCTCATAAGTGATATTCGGCAGGACTTGCGAACACAAAACATTTCGAAATGTCCACTCCTTACGAAGTGAATATTTGAAGAAACTGGTGTAGATGGAGTTGAATCACGAATATGTCGCCGAAGACTGAAAATTTCCATGCAAGTGGGCCGGAAAAGATCCTCATTCGCAGAGGGTCATTTATTACGGCCTTCCAATATTTGGTCTATCAGGAGTTTGAATCTTTTTGATAATCTAGCAGATATCGTTTTGCCTTTGAGGCTCACACCGTCGACAACGCAGTTTTGTCACTTGAAACGAAGAGAAGAATATAATCTCCAGTTTCAACTAGTAGGTACTCCATAACTTCTGCAAGCTTTATTCGGGTCTTCTATACCTGATTGTGTGTAGATTCATGATCGACCTCATGAAATATCGATTTTAAGACTCTTCAGAAGACAAGATTTGGAAAGAAGAAGTTTTCAATGTCTGTTCACACACTTTATTATGCATTTACTCAATTATGAATTTTGATCGTTCACATCCGAAATTTCATGAACGATCTTATGACATTCAGAAGAGTAACAATTTCTCAAAATATAAAATTCTTACCAAAGTAGGTTCCAGTAATAAAAAGGGCATAGCCGCAATGGCTTTTCCAGACTCCTCGAACAGTTGCACTACTAGTCTTATTCGATTTCGCATAACGAATATTATCAAACTAATCACAATAGTAACTATAGTTGCAATAATCGAAAATACGAAATAGGCGTCTGTTTTCCTAGAGTCCACATCAGGAACGAGATCTGGTGACAAATGGTCAAACTTTTCTTCAGAGTTTTTCCACATTATCCTGAAAGAAAGAATGTTACAATTGAGCACAAAAATTATGGGAAACACTGAACAATGCTTGAAAAAATACTAATATTCTGCAGAAAATGTGTCTGTTTGGAGAAGTTATTGCGTATCGAAACACGTGTAGCGGTTTTGTCAACACTATAGTGGATATCTTTCAGGAATCAGTATTTTTAGAAAAATTATTCTCGAAGGAGATTCCAACAACTCACTCACCACAGTATGGCAGTTCCTGTTGTACAAACTAGGATGACACCAATAAGAACCACCCATACAACTAGGCCTACTAGATATCTGAATAAAATCAGAAGTGTTATGGATAAAACTGAAAAAAATCCATATAATACCACTTATCACCTGGGAAGGAATTAAATCATACCAAGAGATATGAGAAATAGGTAACATATCTCTGCCCAGCACAGATGAAAATCTTCGGAGACTTCCTGGAAATAAAAATTTCAGACCTGACTAGTAATCATAAGCATTTTTTCAGCCATCACACTGACTCTCACCGACAATGCATGTTTGATTTATATTATAATACTTGTGACTTTTACAAAATTCAAACGAATGTTTAACCACTACAGGAATTTTTCCGAAATATCAACTTTTTCGAATATTGAAGATTTATACCATCATACCAAGGTTTCAGTTATTAGGTAAATGAATATATCCCGTAAAAAATACTGTTGATTCAGTTGTAAATCGAATTCAATGGCGATATAAATTTGCTAATTTTTTTTCAGCGAGTATGAACAATTCTCCCGGAGAAGAAATGATTGGCCAGTTTCGAATGCCAGTGTAAAAACGCAAACTCTTGCAATAGTAAAATTTCTTTCACGAACAGGTTTTGCAAAATGAAAAACAAAAAAGTAGTAGGTACACAGTGATTTTTTGATGTGAAGTTGATGAGATATCTTTTAAATCTTAACCCTCCCATTAAATGTTTTAGAAACAATTAAATCCTCCCTACTCATTCTTCTATTTCGATATATAAAAAAGTGATTGCCTCAGAAAATGATCATCATAATATCCCCCTAGATGAGAAAATGTTAATTTGATTCAAATATCTCCAGAGAAGGAAGGCAGTCCAGTGATGCATAACCGCCCCTATATTCGAAATTACCCTGACAATTACAACATTGAAACATGGTGATTCAACTGTTTCAGGGAGTTTCGAATTATTTGTTGATGAGAAATACAACTGTCGTATTATGGATACGATCACTTGTTTTTTAATTAATCAATTTTAACACGCTTTTATTAGCTTGGTTTGTAACTATGTATGTAACGGAATCTTTGAGCATAATTTTCACCAATTTCCAGAAGTCTGATTAATTTGAAACTTTGCATATGTATCAAGGACCGATGACAATGCAATAATTTGATCATAGTTTTCCATTATAATAATAATAATAATAATAATCTTTATTTTCCAGTTGAAAATTACACACAATATACAATAACTGAAAATGACGTCGGAATACAAAAAGAAAATAAGAAAAAAAAACAAAAAACATTGTTTTAAACTACTACTATGAATGATTGTTTAGCCTTCTACTACCGTTATATAAACTCTTTGTAATTAAAAATTATTTTCTATTTTTTAGTTTGGTAAGCTATAAAAGCGTGTTTTTTAAGTTTTTTAAACTATTATTTATTTACTCACACCTTAGAGGTCCTACCACCGTTCATACTTACGGTAAAAAAATTTTTGAGTCCCGTTTTTGAAAAGATGGTGTTGATGACGGTACTAGTCTTGTTTTGTATGCATCTGTTGAAGAATGATATGCTGCAAAAATATGAGATTACACTTATTTCAATCGAAGACAGTCTTGAAAATTAAGATGACATTACAAGAAGTGAGAATGTATCTATATATCATCCTTATGGCAGGGATATAGCAAAATTATTTCAATCAACTTTGTTTGGCCAAGAATAATGAAATCCTGTTGGACTTACATAAATGACAATTTTAAAGAGGAAAACTTTTCAAGAGTCTCTAAGAATTCTGTTCACGGGTAGTTCTAGACACATTTTGCTTTAAATCAATATACTGAACATTCGATGCAACGAGAGGGTATTTTTAAAATGGATTGAGATACATTCAAATAAAAAAAGCTCCGGAATAGAACCCACCATCTTTGCTCTTACAGTGAAGCATATAAAAAAATACGAATGTAATACTTACTATCCCTCGTATGCATGGCAATCGGAAACACAGAGTCTGTCCACTTCTTGAGAAGAATTTTTTTTCAGAATTATGTGAAACCTGAAAGAATATTCGAACATATCAGTTTTAGAAATCTCCAAGTGAAACCCGTATTCCAACTCGAACGATATTGCATTGCCTCAGGTAAGGCTATAGGGCTGCAGTCCACAGACTTATCAGATCGATGGTGGCAAAGCGGTCTACGGTGCTGTCGTGTATTCAAATTGACACACAAGCATTTGAATTTGTTTTATAATCGCATAACAAACTCCGAATGGAAGAGTTTCTGAAGCAGTCTTTGATAGAACATGCTTTATCTGCAAATGGAACATCATGAAGTTTCTTCATGAAATTAGGTGACAGGAATGAAACGAAAACAAAAACAATGAATGTGATCTTGGATTTCTTCTAGCAATTCTTGATTGATAATAGAATTGCTAGCAAAGATCTCCAGACTCTACTAAGTTAGATTATATCAATGATCGCAAAGTCTAAATAAAAGTTTATACCTAATAGATGAAACAATATTGAAGAAATGAATGTCAGATTGGGTGATGGAATTATAATAATTCTAGCTGAAAAAATCTCAAACTTTCGTGAGACTTTCGATATCGCTATGGGGAATGGGCATTGTCTATTAGACAGGGATGGCAACAAACCGGGCTTTTAAATAAAAACCCGACCCACTGCTTATAACGGAGCATAACAATTACATATATTGTGGAAGCAGAAAAAGTGGTAGCCAGCACGAGTAAACAGTCACCAGGGAATTTTTATAATATAATTTAATGGAAAATGAAAAAAGTGGAATGCCATTAAAAAATTATTATCATAAAAATAATACAGGTTCAAATACATATGTGTTTTTGTAAAGTCTGTCTCACTGATTCGATCTTCTCCGTGGTCGAATATACCGGTTATGTAGATTACTATGCTCCGAAGCGGGTAATTCGGATTTTTCAAATAAAGAAATTAATCGGTTTTTTAACCGTAGATCCTTCATTCCAGGTGATAAACATTTTTTTGCAGAGCTTTTCAAGAGCTATAAGACTATGGGAAATTAATTACTGAAGATCTCTTAATTTTTAAATGGGGAGAGTTTAAAGCGCTTGAATATAAGGTGATGTTCGATCGTAAATGTAGTTGTTGAAGCCCTATCTCTCTTCGAATATTCACTGTAAAAAAAATCTGCATGCATGGAAATTTTTGTCATCAAAAAAGCTACAATTTAGTACAATATCGTTTTTTCGTATCTTTAGTATTCTGGGAGATATTTTCAAGAAAAGGATTAAAAACACGAAATGGAAAAAAATCGTTTTCTCTCTAAACTCCAATTTTTATAAAATTGGGCATTTTAAATTGGTCAAACTTACGTGGGTGTATTAATAGTACATATATGAAGAGAATCACAGAAGGGTGGTGATCAATTTTAATTAGGGGGTACTTTGGGGATGTTTTCAGATTTTTTTCGTAGAAAAAATCGCGTACCGATGATCGGTACACGATCGGTAACCGATCTTATTTTGATCATAAGTTGGTCAATTTTCATGCTAGAGACATTTTTTTAAAGCTCTAATAATGACTCAAAAAATATTACTTCTACGAAAAAAACGTATAGAACATTATTTTCTCAGAATTACTTTTTTCGTCGATTCCTACAGTTGAAATGTAATAGAAAATTTCCACCCCCGAGATGGGGTGGCAAACACCCTCAAGGCTCTATCGTACAGCGGCATGATATAGAAAATGATCCTCAAACTATTCCCTACTTTCTGTGAAAATTTCAAGTAAATCCATGGTGGACGAAAAAATTGCGAGCCAAAATGCTTCATTTCCTGGACTATTGGGTCCGACAACTGATAGAACTCCCTACAGTTCCATTGGTCGTCAAACGGCATCGCTGGAATGAATGAATGTTTTTCAGGGACGCTGGAATATAGAAAATAGTCCTTTCGGGTATTAATCCATGTGCAGAATGTTGAATATTCGACATTTGATAATGACTTCAGCATAAGAGTCGAGGAGGCTTGTCTGCAAATGTCAAAAACTGACTAAAATCGTACAACGTGATAAATGGATGGACCCTTATTATTACGTCACAGCGAGGCTTCATTTGCGTATTGCAGTTAAAGATGGAATGTCGAGAGCATTTTTTTTGCTACGGTACCTCAGAACGTTCTGCTGTAGCATAGTGAAGTTTGAAGGTTACGCTGTACACCTATTGAAATAGAATATCCCTGTCACCCACATGCAGTCATTTTTGACTAATATGCGCAACTGTTCAGGATTTTCACCTCTTATTGCCATTACGAATCTCGAATTATAGACATAAACAACAATTACAATGAAGTGGACGATAAAAATGTTACTTACGATCCTATGTTTGTTTCTCCGCCATTACAATGTTTCCCTTCATCGTCTCTTGTGAGAACAGAATCATTCTTTCCACAAACATGCCCGCAGTTATCGTATCCATTGATAACTCGGAAAATATCTCCGTGTATAATGCAGTAACCCAAAGAACATACCTGAAATCACTCATCAATAAGTTATATTTAAGAAATTATTTGTTTTTGAATGGAAGTGGCTGTTACTCCATGAACTTCTATATTGAACAAATGATATTCAGCTGCCTGTAAGATTTTCACGGTTCACTAAACTGCGACACATGTTTCGATATACAATAGCTTCCTCGGGCAGGAACTTCAACTAATCTGAACCCTGTTATATTTCGAATCATTTCAACATTATATCAGATGATCAAAAAGAATATAGTCCGACAACTAATTGATAAGATTAATGGTCCGACGCCACATCCTTATTAGTACAATTTCCTGGAAAGAACATATTCAACAGAGGCGACTTATTCAACTTCGTCTGGTTGAACTCATGTCCCTCTGTAATGAGGTGAGATGCATACGTTGAATTTGTCCTACCATTTTTGAAACTACTTCTGTGCTCTTTTACGCGTGTATCAAATGTTCTTCCCGTTTGACCGACATAAAACATAGGACATGAATCACAAAATAATTTATAAACACCTGATCTATTTGATACCGAACTTCTATCTTTGTTGTTTTTGATATAAGAGCTCAAATTATTCTTTGTTTTACATACAACCTTCAAATCTTTCAGTTTCAAGGAATTAGAAATTTTCTTACTCGGTTGACCTGAATAGGACAAGGTTCTGTAATTCTTATTATAATTCGTTGTAACTGGGTAGATTTCTTTCAGGTGAAGGTTTTCTAAAAATTGAAAAATCATTTTTATCCTTAATTTTTCAGAAAATTGATTGTAGTCTTTTCTTCCATCTCCATGGTGAATTTGGTGGAAGGGTGAATGGAATTGATGATATCAAAGAACTTATCTAGTTTCCTCTTCGTTCCTGTGAAACATGCTAAAATGTACTTATAACAATACACGAAATTACCGACCAGTGGATTGCTATGGATTTTCTCTTCTAAATCATCTAAGAAAATTTCTTCCAATAGGGGACTCAGTGGGTTTTCCATTATCAGACCTTTACAGGACGAATAAAACGTGTCAGTGAATTGAAAATAAATCTCTGACAGACACACAGTAAGTAGGTCTAGAATTTCCTGCCTTGCTACCGGGTTGGTACAACTTTTATCTAGCAGTCTTTCCACTAGGTTTATGGTTTCATCTGGCGAAATGCTCGAAAAAAAAATTTCGATACATCAAATGAAATGAACTTGGCGTTACCTGGAAGTGTTATATCTTTTATGTTCTCAATCAATTGGTATGAATTTTTCAAACTGAATTTGGGGTAAAACTCACTATGATTTTTCATGATGGTAATTACTTTTTCTGAGAATTTCACCGATGAAGCTGTTACAAAAGAAACTACCGGTCTAATGGAGAAATTCTCCTTGTTCAGTTTAATGAGTGAATACAATTCAAAAGGTTGAGGGTTCATGACCACAAATCTATTTTTATTTCTTTTTATTTATGATGCCCTGAACTGATCTCAAAGTTTCTTTGATTTCTTTTTGAAACATATTGGTGGGGTCGTTTCGAAGAATATCGCTCTACTCATGGCAATAACTGTTTTTCCTTTATCTGTACGTCTAAAAATTGTATCATTTGTTTCAGATTTTCCTTTTATAGATTAAACCAGTTTCAATTCCGGATTAAAACTCCTCTTAACCTTATTTCCTGATTTCAGAAGTTCTGCGACAAGGCGTTCATTGACATTAGATTTCCCCATCAATGCAATTTCTGTGTCAATTCCCAGAATTTCCAAGTTTGAAGAATTTATGTCTAGTTTGAGTTTGTAATTCAAACCTTTTTCCAATAAACCAATTTCATCTTTTGAGATTTCAGTATTCGACAAATTTACAGATCGCTCAAAAAACTTATGTCCTTACAGAACGTTGACCTATTTAGGTCAACCGATTAAGAAAATTTCTAATTTCTTGAAACTGAAAGATTTGAAGGTTGCATATAAAACAAAGAATAATTTGAGCTCTTATATCAAAAACAACGGAGATAGAAGTTCAGTATCAGATAGATCAGGAGTTTATAGATTATTGTGTGGTTCATATCCTATGTTTTACGTCGGTCAAACGGAAAGCACATTTGATACACGCGTAAAAGAGCACAGAAGTAGTTTCAAAAATGTTAAGACAAATTCAACGTATGAATCTCACCTCATTACAGAGGGACATTAGTTCAAGCACGAATTTGAAATCCTTCTTTTCCAACGGAAGGTCAATCTCTTGGAGAGTTTGGAAATTAATAAGTGTAGACATTCACAGTCCCTGATGAATGATCAGACGGAGTTGATTAATTCCCCTCTGTTGAATATGTTCTTTCCAGGAAATTGTACTGATAAGGATGTGACGTCGGACCATTAATCTTATTAATTAGTTGTCGGACTATATTTTTATTGACCGTTCGATATAATGTTGTATGAATTCGAAATGTAACAGGGTTAAATTTAGTTTGAAGTAGGAAGCTATTGTATAGCGAAACACGTGTTGCGGTTTAATAAACCTTAATATGTGAAAATCTTCCAGGCAACTGTATATTATTTGTTTAAATATTTGTTTTATTCATTTAAATTTGAAGCTTCAATTGTCAATTAGGAAAGGGAAAGGAATTGAACTCTGCCTTTTGGCGTGAATAATTCATAAGCTTTTTTTTCTTATAATGTTTTTTTGTATTTATATCACGTCAATAAAAACGATGAAAAAAAAAAATGATCAATTCACGAAATGAATTAAGGCCACAATGCAGATTCATAATTCACAAGTCATTATTAAAAGCGCAGTTGCTTTCCGTACCAGTGACATATTATTACGTTGTCGTTCACAGATATCCTCAAGCTTCAGTCTGGGTATATTTAGGAATTTCAGGATCGTGAATCTGTTCATAATTCTTCAACTTCGAAGACACACGTTATTGATACATAATAGAATAATATACGAATTGGGATAAACTTTTCACAGAGCACAAATCACTACAACAAAGACCTGAATGACGCGTGTAATATAAAGTATGAAGCATTTTTCGGAGAATTCCGACACTACCAAAAATACAGATCAACTTTCAGACATATATTCATTTTCTGTCTTCAAGTTCAGTCGACAAAAACCTGTGATGTTCAGAGAAAATTTTGTGAACCAAGAGAGAGAGGACATGCGAATTCGTTTCAACTTTGGTTTTGAGTCTGGTTTTGATATAGAATCGAATGCTATGAAAAAGACAGACATTCGAGAGATTCCTGAATTCAAAAAAGGACGGGAAAACTGTACTGGTCGGATCAACCGATTTTGATGGAAATACCAAAAAAGGACAATTCAGTAGACAAATATTGATAGAAAAGTCCCTGAGTGAAGTATCACCGACAAAACAAATTGCTAAACAATCATCATAATCATATAATTTTTCTATAAATAGAAGAAGTAGAATATCATTGATTTTTCAGTTCTCACTCATTTACAGATTAGTTATAAAAAACAAAATCGAATTTTCTGATGAATTTTTGATCTAGTTCTTTTGTTTTCATACAAAAAAGGTGCAAATTCACTAGAGATCTGATTTTTCTCATCAATTGTGAATAGATAAGAGAAACAATTCACATGCTAGCTTGTGGCTTCAATTAATTTTTTTCTGATGGATTTTCAATTCATGAATTCAATTAATTCTTTCGCGTGAATTGTGATTTGTGAATTCAATTCATGGAAGTAGTGAATTGTTTCGATTCTGAGAAAAGGTAACATTGCTTCATTATCATCAAAATTTGGAACACATTCGAGAGCCCGATTTTTTTTCGTGAAAAAATCCATTTTTAAAATAATTTGGATTGCTGGAAATGCGTTCAATAACGATTGCCCAGAGTTGTACAAATTCACTACGTTCGTGAATTGATTCACAAGTCACAATTCACGCAAAAAATATGAATTGGATTCATGAATTGGAAATTCATTAGAAAAAAAATGAATTGAAGCCACAAGCTAGCTTGTGAATTGTTAACTCCAATCAATTCACAATTCATTTTGCTTACAAATTTTCACCTTTTGATGAAAAAGTTAAAAAATTCAGAATGTAGTTAATTTGCATCCTATTTTTTTCTGCAAAAAAAAACCTCAAACATTTTGCCGTCTCCAAATATTCCCCAGATAATTCGATTTCATTTCTTATTACTCCCCAATCAATGAAAGAGTAATGGTTATATCCTTAGAATATCAGTTTTTTTGGGGTTAAAAGAAAGTTTACTCCTACTAGAGGTCAAGAGAGGTTTTTGTTTGACTTGGATGGTGAATACTAGGTACCCAACAACTTGAAAAAAATTCGTCTGTTTCCAGATGAGAGAAGATATTGAATATATATTACTTTTTTCAACTAGTAAGATGTATGCAACCATTGAATTAGTACCTACTACAAATAGAACTTATCGAATGAATGGATAAGTGATGGTCATGAGAATAAAGATTACACTCTAAATAAAAAATACGGTTTTTTATTGAAACAGGAAATAACATATTCATTCAGTAGTCAACATAAAATAGAAAAAATAAATATAATTGAAATAAGATCACAAAATTCTGGTAGCTCTAACAAATCTCAATATAGTTAAAAGGTCTACATAAAACCCTTGATTGATTTCAATGTCACCAATTTCTCGAAATTTTCGTCGGATATATTACTCCTTTTGGGAGTATTTATCATCGTTGCATAATAAAAAAAGCCGTTCTACACGTGTTGAGGTGTGCAAAAAATAACGAAACGCACATGCGCTTTAGGGAATGGCTTGTGACTTGTGAATCTGAATTGTGGCTTCAATTCATTTCCGTGAATTGAAATCACGAAAATCAATTCAGAAGTCACAATTCACCGAAATAAAAATAGCAACTCACAATTCACAATTCACTTTTTTCAAAATGAATTAAAGCCAATGAATTGAATTCACTAAAAATGAATTCAATTCATTTCAAATGAATTGAATTCACAATTCTGTCCAACTCTGCGATTGCCAAAGTCATTCAGCATATTCCTGTCGATTCATCGGTATTTTTAAGGGTATCTCTTGCCGCAACAGCGGCCCTGATTTTTTCAAACTCAGGGGTAAATAGACTCCCCTTCATAACTTCTGAAAATCATACTATTTCTTTATAAAACTCGAAGACATTCATATCGCATGAAATACTACTATTCATTAAATGGCAAATCAGATTCACACTTCATATTTATTAATTAGTGTTTTCAGGAAATATTAAACTTGACATCCAAAATACTCACCAATATAATGAGAAAAATTGTGAATAAATTCAGGCAACACACATCAGTGGAGGAACGGTTTTTACTCTTAAATTCGTCACTTGTTTCTGAATCAGATCTTTGAAGGTCTTGGATCTGCCTAAACTGGAAAAACATTTTTATTTTTATGTGACCTGTTTTTCACAAAAGAGTTAGAATTTTCAAACTTTCTCCCGAGAGGTTCCCTCGACAGGTTATAAGGCGAACAAAAAAAATGTAGAAAGACTGTACTCGAGACAACTGAATAATCAAAGGTTTGTAAGTGATAAAATGTCACCAATTGCATTTTCCTGAATGGTATACAGCGCCTTATTGTATCTTTTGGCATCATCATTATTTGAATTATATTCCAATGATGTTGGGGCTGCGGTTGCTGAGAGTACGTGCGTTATGTATGCAGATGACACATCACTTTCAATTTCGGACAAAGTCGACACAATTTTGGAAGAAAATTGTAACCTGGTATCAAATCAATTGGTTTCGTGGTGTGCCGCCAACTCATTTCATTTCACCTCTCGAAAAACTTTGTCAGTACGGTTTTATCACAGGCAAAAAGTCTGTTCAAATCTTGAAATTGAAATCAATGAGAATGAAAATATACTTTCTCTATATATTATATAATGTAAATTTTTGGGACTCACGCTAGATAATTGTCTGAACTGGAAGATCATTGTAATAAACTTATTATTATTATTATTATCTGATACGAAATCTTAAGTCGATATAAACCACTGAACAGTTAGTTAATTATTAATTCGCACATATAGAATCTAGAATCAGATATGGCATTTGCCTTTGGGGTAGGTCCTCTTTGGCTCCGAATGTATTCATTGCCCAGAAAAAAGATTGTACGAATTTTAGCAGGGGTTGATCAGAGAACCTCGTGCAGAGATTTATACAAACATTCAAAAATTTTAACTTTCCCAAATATTTTCATTTTTGAAATGTTTATATGTATACACACCAATAGGTCGAAATATTGATCGCAATTCCTCCTGTCATAATATAAATACAAGGAATGGCAATGATTTTCACATAAATCCCTTTAAATATAATATAACCGCTAACTCACCTTCTTACTGGGGCTAAAACTCTATAACAAACTGCCCGAATCACTGAAAGCTACTGATAGAATTCAGGTTTTTAAAACTACTCTCAAGCGGTTTTTATTACATCCATATTCCATAGATGAATTTTTCAATTTGTAATTCTATTTCTCTAACACATTAATTCAATGAAGCTGGAGTTGAATGAAGTTCACATTTTCTATGTTTGGTTTTATTTCACTTCAAGTATTATTTCATGTATGTAGAAAATGCTATTTAACCTGTCCTATAACTTTGTGAGTTCCACAGAATTAATAAAGTGATTTGATTTGATTTGATTCTCTACAGCTATTAGACTTCAATAGGCCCTTTGCGCTACTTTCACAGAGATTAAGAGCGCTCTTTAGTAGTCCAATCAAATAAACTTTTTTCGTAAAATTTTTGCCTACCCGAAAAGAAGCAGTGGATTCCGGCAGAAACAGGTATCTCTATAATCCCCTAAAGTTTTTGCCAGATTCTGTCCGTGCGTTTAGCAACAATTAGCGGTTGAATGCCGGAAATCACTTTTTTTGTTTTTTGCTTATTTAATGAAAACTATTGGTCGGATCGAATAACAGTTGAATAGAAAGTTGTAGATAATTGAAAAATCCATCGATTAGTGTTGGCCCGATGTCGATATTCTAATTTGTTGCTTGACTATTGGAAATTAAAAAAAGGGTTTTTTCCATTATTCTATCAAAAAATGTTGAAATGCATTTGGGGGTTGCAACTGTGAATTTGGGAAGCTTTCAACTAGTAGAAATTACAGTTTCAATTTGGTTGACAAACAATTGATAGGTTAGCAACAATCTAATTTGTTACTAAACAAAGTGTCCCACTGGATTGTTATTTCTTGCCCTACGGATAATCTTAGAGCAATGAACGAAACGGTTTTGGATAGTCAAAGAGTTGAACTACAAACTATCATTTCTGGATAATCGATTTTTGCAATGTGATACCTTCAAAAATGGCGTCAAAAAACAACGTTATTCAAACTAAAAAACAATGAGGAAAAGATGGTTGTATCAAAATGCGACAAAATGCATTGGAAAGCCGCGATTTTTCTACGAATTTTGCCAACCTGACTTTTGTTCCAAGATGATTACGAGCCGAGATAACCCTTTTTTTTATTTAATTCCCCCTCCCTTTGTTTATTCATATGAAGCAACGAGACCTCGATGACTGCACAGAGCATGAGTCATATTAGCCATAGAAACCAGCAGAATTTGTTTTTCACAATTATTTATCGTATTTATTGATAGGAGCATTGGAAGTTCTTCTGAAACCGTTTGACGCGCCGCGTGGAGGGGGAAGCCGGAGAGAGAGACCCAGAGCTAGGCGGCCGTCGATTGGCAACAATTAGCGGTTGAATGCCGGAAATCACTTCTTTTTTGTTTTTTGCTCATTTAATGAAAACTATTGATCGCATCGAAAAAAAGTTTATTTAAAACATGTAGATACTTGAAAAATCTATCGACAAGCTTAGCCCGATGTCGATATTTCAATTTGTTGCTCAAATATTGCGCACGGAACTTAAAAAAAGGCTTTTTATCCATTATTTCATCAAAAAATGTTAAAATGCATTTGGGTGTCACAACTGTGGAGTTTGGATGCTTTCAACTAGTAGAAATTACAGTTTCAATTTGGTGTAAAAAAAGTTGATTGGTTAGCAACAATCTAATTTGTTACTAAAAAAAGTGTCTCACTTGATTGTTATTTCTTGCCCTAGGGATAATCGTAGAGCAATGAACGAAACGGTTTTGGATAGCCTAAGAGTTGATTTACAACTTGTTATTTTTACAAAAAAACAACGTTATTCAAACTGAAAAACAATGAGGAAAAAATGGTCGTATCAAAATGCGACAAAATGCATTGGAAAGCCGCGATTTTTCTACGAATTTTGCCAACCTGACTTTTGTTCCAAGATGATTACGAGCCGAGATAACACTTTTTTTTATTTAATTCCCCCTCCCTTTGTTTATTCATATGAAGCAACGAGACCTCGATGACTGCACAGAGCATGAGTCATATTAGCCATAGAAACCAGCAGAATTTGTTTTTCACAATTATTTATCGTATTTATTGATAGGAGCATTGGAAGTTCTTCTGAAACCGTTTGACGCGCCGCGTGGAGGGGGAAGCCGGAGAGAGAGACCCAGAGCTAGGCGGCCGTCGATTGGCAACAATTAGCGGTTGAATGCCGGAAATCACTTCTTTTTTGTTTTTTGCTCATTTAATGAAAACTATTGATCGCATCGAAAAAAAGTTTATTTAAAACATGTAGATACTTGAAAAATCTATCGACAAGCTTAGCCCGATGTCGATATTTCAATTTGTTGCTCAAATATTGCGCACGGAACTTAAAAAAAGGCTTTTTATCCATTATTTCATCAAAAAATGTTAAAATGCATTTGGGTGTCACAACTGTGGAGTTTGGATGCTTTCAACTAGTAGAAATTACAGTTTCAATTTGGTGTAAAAAAAGTTGATTGGTTAGCAACAATCTAATTTGTTACTAAAAAAAGTGTCTCACTTGATTGTTATTTCTTGCCCTAGGGATAATCGTAGAGCAATGAACGAAACGGTTTTGGATAGCCTAAGAGTTGATTTACAACTTGTTATTTTTACAAAAAAACAACGTTATTCAAACTGAAAAACAATGAGGAAAAAATGGTCGTATCAAAATGCGACAAAATGCATTGGAAAGCCGCGATTTTTCTACGAATTTTGCCAACCTGACTTTTGTTCCAAGATAATTACGAGCTGAGATAACACTTTTTTTTATTTAATTTCCCCTCCCTTCGTTTATTTATATGAAGCAACGAGATCTCGACGACTGCACAGAGCAAGATTCATATTATCTATAGAAACCAGCAGAATTTGTTTTCCAAAATTATTTATCGTATTTATTGATGGGAACATTGGAGGTTCTTCCGGAACCGTTCGACGCGCCGCGTGGAGGGGGAAGCCGGAGAGAGAGAGACCCAGCGCTGGGCGACCGTCGATTCGATCATGTTAAATAGTCTGGGTATTTGAGCAGCAAGTTGAAATATCGACATCGGGCCAACGCTTATCGATAGATTTTTCAATTATCTAAAACTTTCAATTCAACTTTTTTTCGATCCGACCAATAGTTTTCATTATATAAGCAAAAAACAAAAAAAAATGAAGATTTCTGGCATTCAACCGCTAATTCTTGCTGAACGCACGGTCAGAATCTGGCGCAAACTTTAGGGGATAATAAGGACTCCTCTGTCTGTAGGAATCCACAGCTACTTTCCGGGTAGGCGAAATCCGTCAGTTTGGGCTCTTGAACAGTTTATTTGATTGGATTATCACGCTCCGGAACGACTCAATGAATTTTTTGGTATCACATTTAATATTTCAACTGTGGGGAAGCCCGAAAAATTGTAAATACTCCCATATCAGTTGGTATATTCGATACACATCAATAATTGTTATTTGGATATATTGATTGATATGTGAACAGTAAACATTGCGTTGTTTATCGAGCCCAGAAAAAAATGGTTTATAGTATCCCATGTGTATTTGGTAGTATTTATTCTGGTGAAAAAGAGATGGATCGAAATTAGCTGAATACATATTATCAACAAATGGTACGCACCTCGTCGATTGGAATAATAATTATTTACTTATGACAGAACAGAATGGAACGAGAAAGAAACTCGAAGAGGTTACTTGCATTTTGTTGGACGGAAATGAAGATATTTTGACTCCAGATGGTGTAAACCACTGAGTCTAAACGCCATCTGGTGGAGGAACAAATAAAACTCGAACTCCTACCACACCAAGTAGAGGAGACCTCTCACAGTGAGTACAAAGTACGGCAAAGCCGTAAGAAGTGACCCGCCGCGAACGAGAATCTACTTGCAGAAAATGCTTTAACTCCCGTCAGAAATGAAAATCCAGACAGCCGTTTCGACCCAGTGATACTCGGCTGGACTGGCTAACAGTAATCATTCAAGTATATCGAACGGTCTGTTTCTCACGAAACAAAATTCAAACCTTAGGGGTTTACATCGTCTCCACTAGATTCAGAATTTTGTTTCGTGTGGAACAGACCGTTCGAAATGTTTTGTGTTCTCAAGTTCAGCCGAATGTCACTAAGGGGACGACCTATGGCGGGTCGGAACATCTGTGTAGTATCGGATTTATGAATGCAATCATTACGAACATGGAGATTCTGATTTCTGGGAGGGTTGCAGCTTTCTCTGCAAGTAGAACGAATGCGATTCTCGTTCGTGGCGGGTAATTTGTTACGACTTTGCCGTACGATATGCACGCTGTTAGAGGTCTCCTCAACTTGGTGTATTAGTAGGAGTTCGAGTTTTTTATCATCTAGCAGATGGCGTTTCGCCTTGGTGATTTACACCGTCTGCAAGAGATTCGTTTCGTAAGGAACAGAGCGTTCGAATTGTTTTTCGAAATGCAAGTCTAGCCAAATATCACTGAGGCTGGTCGAAACAGCTGTCTGGCTTTGGATTTGTGAATGCGATCATTTCGAAAATCAGCATTCTGATATTTCCTCTTGTTCATTGTATGGACGTATAAAATAAATTTCCATTAAATGGACTACCTACTACGGAAGCCGGCATCGGCAAATGCGGGTTTGGGGGAATTGAGTTGTCTAGCGAACGTCGCTGTACCATCATGACTATTCTAAAAGTACTCGATTGACTACTCCATCGTTTACTCCTCTGAAAATGGAAGTTGATTCGGGAAGTTTCAGTTCAAGGTAGGTTGTGTGAACTACAGATGAATTAGTCATGCTAGTATCACATTTTTACATTACTACAAAAAGGCTTGAAATAGGAAGCAGACTAGCTTCAGAAACGAAGTTAAGGGGACGTATTTACATTTTTGATATATTTTTCACTCAATTTCCTAATTCACAAGAAAATCGATACGAAACTGACAAAATAGACAGTCAATTTTGATTTTCCACGTACCTATCATAGGTACAAATTACCAATTTGCCCAAATAAAAAAAAAACTTTTTCTTTTTCATTTCCAAGGAAGAGAATACGCAAAAAATGAATTTCATGATATTATCATTAGAAATATTCAAACTACACCCGTGGTGCAATTCTTGGAAATTATTTCTTGAAGGCATTTGTTGATTACTCCGTCGATAAACGGCATTATCTAACAATACTAATAATTGTTTTTACAGTAGTTGAATATGTTATATCTGCGATAAACGTATTGAATGTAGAAGGGGGGGGGACAGGGATTAATGCAATTTTTTAGAGAATCATTCACTGTTTTCATGAAAGCTGCCCATTCGCAGGATATTAGAAAAGTATTCATTTTGGATTCCAAAAATTCATTGTTCATTAATTTGCAATATAATTTGTATCGCTATAAATCAAATCATATTGTTGCTTGGGATGTGAAAATTGGGAGATTGGTGCAGTACTTTGATACATATATATATATATATGTGTATATATATATATATATATATATATATATATATATATATATATATATATATATATATATATATATATATATATATGTTAGCATGAAGATTCTCACGGACGAAGTATGAAGAATTGTGTTTTCGGGTTTCATTCCGTGTTCTGTGGTTTTGATCCTCTGAAGGATAATTGTCACAACGTTTCGGCAAAGTCTCATTTGCCATCATCTAGGTGATGATTGAGGTTCGACCTCCGAACTCGACTAATTAATTCGGGGTTCTGCTTCTCAATATATAGGGGTTTAATGATGGTATCTTTGACCTGGGCCCCTCCCACTTTCTTCGTTGGTCCGACTGCATTTTTCATTATGTCTGTATGGTAATTACTTGATAAGGTCCGACCTTGTTCCTCTGGTGTGATCGGCTTGTTTTTGTTTTGTGATAGGATGGATTTCCACGTTCTTGGTAATCTTTGGGCGTCATTAGTCGAGTTCGGAGGTCGAAACTCAATCATCACCTAGAAGATGGCAAATGAGACTTTGCCGAAACGTTGTGACAATTATCCTTCAGAGGATCAAAACCACAGAACACGGAATGAAACCCGAAAACACAATTCTTCATACTTCGTCCGTGAGAATCCTCATGCTAACATATATATATTGTTGTTTGTTGTAAAATTGTTCGTTCCGTTAACCAGCTGACGAACGTCAACCCTCAGAAGTCGAAACTTGTGCGAGCAATGGATCAACGAGGCCTTACCTTTTAACGTGCGATTACCCAGCACGGTGGCCTGGCGAGGATTCGAACCCCGGCCTTCCGCTTGATAGGCAGATATGCTAACCACTACACTACCGAGACCACACATATATATATATATATATATATATATATATATATATATATATATATATATATATATATATATATCCAAAATGAATACTTTTCTAATATCCTGCGAATGATTCTCTAGAAAATTGCATTAATCCCTGTCCCCCCCCCTTCTACATTCAATACGTTTATCGCAGATATAACATATAGACCGGGAGGTCATGACAGGTGACGTTCCACCCTTTTTTCGTGCATGCCTTTTTAAGGCTTGATAAATAACCCTAAAATATCAAAGATAGTCGGATTTTTAGCCCCCCCCGCGCGTCCTCTTCATAAGAAAAAACGCTTTTCTTTCTGTAGCGAATTTTCGTGTTTTTCCGTGATATTTTACTGCATGCCATTCTAATATACGGAAGTTCAAACTAATTGAAGCTCTAATAATTGATGGTATGCACCCCGCAGCGGCCCAAGATGATCAAAGGGTTATGCAAACCCGAAAAAAATTTAAGGGAAATTCCGTGTTTTCAAATTGCATGCCGATGTGAAGAATTGACGTTTTTGTAATGAAAACTCTATGGAAAAATTGGCATGCACCCCTCGTAGGACCAACGGTGAAAAATTTCCGGAAAATTCTGTGAAATTCTAACACCAATTTTCCGTGATTCCAAACTGCATGCCATTGGAAAAATACTTAATTCGTACCATTATTGAATAGAAGAAAATTTGGCATGCACACCAGGGTGTTGCAAAATAGAGGCATGCGTGACGAAAGTTGCAAAAAACACTGAGCAAATTTAGGTGACATGTTTTTGCATGCCATTTTGAAATTCATGAATTTACCTTATTTCAAGTCATGAATGTAAATGGCATGCATGTAGCTACAGCCCAATACACCAAAATTGTGAAAAAATTGAATAAACATAAATTTTTTAATTGAAAAAAAAAAATTAAAAAATGGCGTGACTTTTTTTGCATGCCGCTATGTACCTATGTACTTTTTTGAACCGAAATGCAAAATAGCATGCATGTAGCTTTATGACAATTGGTTAAATAAAAAAAAAATCGTCCGATTTAATAATTTTATTATTTTTCAAATTTTTTATGAAAAATGAAAGTAGAAAATCATTTTCAGCATCATTATTTTATACATGAAGTATTATTATTAAATTCACTCGCCACCCTATTTGGGTTAATATTCCCATCTCTTACTTAACGCTCAGCCGATGTATCTGAGGCGTGAGTGCAAGTGAGCCAAGAATGCTCTCAGCCGACACCCTCCTACCGCACCACATGCTGCCAGAGCCCAGCTTAATATAAAATCTTGACCTGATACATCATGCCGACTGGTAACGAACTTGTTGTTTACTTCTATACGGTGGTATAGGCAATGGCGTAGCGTGTAGCGTCTATCATAGTGTTACGTGCTAGCGCCGGCCCTGACGAGATCGTAAACGCAGATGAGGGATCGCGTCGTCATTTTCCAAGAACTGTTGATTGCCGCCTGGAGAATTCGAGACACGTCATCAGGGCTTCTCTCGAGGATTCTCGATTGGTACGCAGGTATATAAGCATCGTGATATCGCGGCGGAGAGAAGTTTTATTCGGATAGTTATTGACAGAGTTAGTTAAGTGACAAATTTTATTTAGAGCTAAGTGGTGAAAGTTATTGGGAGGTAAGTGGAGCAGAGCTTTGTGCGGAAGTAGAATTTTTAGTACAGAGAGTTTTGGTACCGAGCATTGGGAAGTTATCGGAGCGATTTAAGTGATTGTGTTGTAGTGTATTGTGATAGAGAATTATAATAAAAGAAGTTCAGTAATGCCCGGTGTTTTAATCGACGAACCCAAGGATAAATCGTAACAGTAGTGTCAGAAGTTGGATATTGAAAGGATATATCTTAACAGTGGTGTCAGAATTAATATTTTCCAGAAGAAAGATCGTGACAATAGGGTAGTAGTAACCTCACGTGCTAGTCGACGTATGATAGACCACTTTTAGACTAGAGACCGGGAGATTCGTGTCATTTGAATTTATTTTTTTTACAATTCTTGAATGTTGGACTGTGATAACATGTATGTTATTTCAGCCATCAACTTGAAATAATGTTTATTCAAACAATTTTCATGGAGCTACATGCATGCCATTTCGTATTTCAACTTAAAATAGTATCTACAAACGAAATACAAAGTGGCATGCAAGAAGAAGTCACGGCATTTTTTAGATTTTTTATTCAATCCAAAAATTGATGTTTATTCAATTTTTTCACAATTTTTGTGTATTGGGCTGTAGCTACATGCATGCCATTTACACTCATGACTCGAAATAAGGTAAATTCATCAAATATAAAACGGCATGCAAAAACAAGTCACCTAAATTTGCACTGTTTTTTTGCAACTTTTATTATTATTTATAATACGATGGGCTTATTCAACATGCATGCCATTTGAATTAGATAATTATTCCGTTATAAAATTGATATTCATCCTTAATAGGAGTGATTTGGAATCACGGAAAATTGGTGTTAGAATTTCACAGAATTTTCCGGAAATTTTTCACCGTTGGTCCTACGGGGGGGTGCATGCCAATTTTCCCATAGTATTTTTATTACAAAAACTTCAATTCTTCACATCGGCATGCAATTTGAAAACACGGAATTTTCCTAAATTTTTTTTCAGGTTTTCACAACCCTTTGATCAACTTGGGCCGCTGCGGGGTGCATGCCATCAATTATTAGAGCTTCAATTAGTTTGAACTTCCGTATATTACAATGGCATGCAGTAAAATATCATGGAAAAACACGAAAATTCGCTACAGAAAGAAAAGCGTTTTTCCTTATGAAGAGGACGCGCGGGGGGGCTAAAAACCCGACTATCTTTGATATTTTAGGGTTATTTATCAAGCCTTAAAAAGGCATGCACGAAAAAATGGTGGAACGTCACCTGTCATGACCTCCCGGTCTAATATTCAACTACTGTAAAAACAATTATTAGTATGGTTAGATAATGCCGTTTATCGACGGAGTAATCAACAAATGCCTTCAAGAAATAATTTCCAAAAATTGCACCACGGGTGTAGTTTGAATATTTCTAATGATAATATCATGAAATTCATTTTTTGCGTATTCTCTTCCTTGGAAATGAAAAAGAAAAAGTTTTTTTTTTATTTGGGCAAATTGGTAATTTGTACCTATGATAGGTACGTGGAAAATCAAAATAGACTGTCTATTTTGTCAGTTTCGTATCGTATTTCTTGTGAATTAGGAAATTGAGTGAAAAATATATCAAAAATGTAAATACGTCCCCTTAACTTCGTTTCTGAAGCTAGTCTGCTTCCTATTTCAAGCCTTTTTGTAGTAATGTAAAAATGTGATACTAGCATGACTAATTCATCTGTAGTTCACACAACCTACCTTGAACTGAAACTTCCCGAATCAACTTCCATTCTCAGAGGAGTAAACGATGGAGTAGTTAATCGAGTACTTTTAGAATAGTCATGACGGTACAGCGACGTTCGCTAGACAACTCAATTCCCCCAAACCCGCATTTGCCGATGCCGGCTTCCGTAGTAGGTAGTCCATTTAATGGAAATTTATTTTATACGTCCATACAATGAACAAAAGGAAATATCAGAATGCTGATTTTCGAAATGATCGCATTCACAAATCCAAAGCCAGGCAGCTGTTTCGACCAGCCTCAGTGATATTTGGCTAGACTTGCATTTCGAAAAACAATTCGAACGCTCTGTTCCTTACGAAACGAATCTCTTGCAGACGGTGTAAATCACCAAGGCGAAACGCCATCTGCTAGATGATGAAAAACTCGAACTCCTAGTAGGAGTCTCCTACTAATACACCAAGTTGAGGAGACCTCTAACAGCGTGCATATCGTACGGCAAAGTCGTAACAAATTACCCGCCACGAACGAGAATCGCAAAGATACCATCATTAAACCCCTATATATTGAGAAGCAGAACCCCGAATTAATTAGTCGAGTTCGGAGGTCGAACCTCAATCATCACCTAGATGATGGCAAATGAGACTTTGCCGAAACGTTGTGACAATTATCCTTCAGAGGATCAAAACCACAGAACACGGAATGAAACCCGAAAACACAATTCATCATATATATATATATATATATATATATATATATATATATACAAAACTCGGGAATTATATTTGGGACAGCAGCAAAAGCGAAAGTGTACTCTTATAACAATATATTTCCAATATTTCGACAATCAATATTGGAAATATATTGTTATAAGAGTACACTTTCGCTTTTGCTGCTGTCCCAAATATAATTCCCGAGTTTTGTTCTTAACTTGTCAGCAAAGACTTCCTCTCCTCTCTTCTATATATATATATATATATATATATATATTTGATCGGCTAGGCTTCCGCGGTCAGAAATGTGCTGGCTGGAACTTCCGGTTGATCCGCGTCTGGAAAGATTTACTTGTCTACGTTTCGACTCCCATTTCGGAGCCATTTTCAAGACTGAGTGACCTTGCGTCTAGGTCTGAGTTGTCTCACTAGCTGGCTATCATCACTGGAGATCGAGGAAAGAAGGTTGGTGGGATTTAAGGGTTCATTAGTAATTATGGCAGGATCAGGTATCGGACGGTCGATGGGAGGTTCGAACGGATTAGTTCCCAAGTCGGAGTGAATAGAAGTATGTCGGACCAAAAGTGGTTTCCAGGTATTGATGATGATAGCCAGCTAGTGAGACAACTCAGACCTAGACGCAAGGTCACTCAGTCTTGAAAATGGCTCCGAAATGGGAGTCGAAACGTAGACAAGTAAATCTTTCCAGACGCGGATCAACCGGAAGTTCCAGCCAGCATATATATATATATATATATATATAAATATATATACCTCACCTTCAGCTATGTTGGGGGAGCTAAACAAACAATACGATAATTTGGATCCAAATTGTGTTCAAATTCAAACTGCAGGTTCCGATGGATTTTGGGGTGTTATGTGTAAAAGCTTTCTGAACAATTATTTAGTGTGAAAAAAACAAGATATCAGGGTATATCATATATACTATCAAAATTCATCTCGAAATTGGCATTCGCTTCAATGATCTGAATATAATACCATTTTCCACATGTGACCACCGCTGCTATGAGAATATTGATTTGACCATTAACAAACCTACTGTTTGTCAATTGTACGACGCTCACCAATACAAACAAACACATTATACTGAAAATCGTTGAAATCCCCAACTTCAATATCATCAAAATCACTCACCTCACTGGGCTGTACCCTGTCTTTTCCGCAACACGCTCCCATATCTTTCACGGCTGCGGAATTGAAAATACTGTTTAATACATACTAACAACATAAAAAATAAATTGTTCCCAGATGACAAACCCAGATGACAAAGCAACAAAGATAAGATTTTTTGCATCCTGAAAAAAGGAAATAGACAATGATAGTAAACGAAGATTCAAAAGAATTGGTATCTGGTTGTCAATGTTTATGTGTGGTCAGATACAACTCCACTGTGAATGGACTGTAAACTATACAGGGTGGCGAGAATTTAATTGCACGCTATTGCTATATCGCTAAGGGTAAAATATACAATGTTGGTTACAATCAAAGATGTGAATGTAAGAAAAAACTGTCTGCACCGATACAATCAAAGTTATAATCAACGACGTGAATGTAATGAAAAACTGTCTGTACCGGGTTTCGGGATGTTGTGAACGATGTTATAATTGATTTTCATTTGCTTCTTGCAGAAAAATTTTGGAATTAGCTGTTCACCTCTTTTTAGTGCATGTATTTATCATGACAACCAGAAAGTTTTTTGATCAATGAACATTTTTGTTTCTTGGCATTTTTACCTCAATCTGAAATGCGGATGATACGCAAATTTATTATTCTTTCGAACGTAACAATTTACAAGAAGCATGCACTTTCCTCAATGAAGACCTAGACAATTTTCAATTGCATCAAAACACCACTGTTTAATAATTAATCCTTTGAAATCCAAGTTGTTGAATTTTGGAAACAAAAATCATCGAATTCAGCTACAGGAACAAATGAATATTGCAGTTGATTCTGAATCAATAGAAATCATTGATTCTGCAAAAAATATCTGAGTTGAGGTTCAGTGAGCACGTTACAAAAAAAATCAGGACCGCTTATTGCAATCTGAAACTAATTTATAATACTTCAAAACTTCTTGATTTCAAGACAAAGAAATTGCTATGTGATACTTTTGTCTTGAGCCACTTTAATTTCGCTAACATAGTGTATTATTCATGTCTAACGAATCATGATAGAAATCGCATTCAACTTGTGCAAAACGCCTGTGCCCGATTCATTTACGGAGTAAGAAAACGCAACTCCATTCCGCATAAAATTAAAGACTCCGGATGGTTAACGATGAAGCAAAGATGAATTTTACATTTGTGTTTTTTTACTCATGATTTAATACAATCCCGATCGCCAGTTTATTTATTTGAAAAGCTTCAGTTCAGAGAGGATATACACACAGTTAACACCAGATATAGGTACCGCCTGAACCCCCCAAGGCACCATACATCACTCTACCAACGATCATTTCTATATAATGCTACAAAAATGTACAATGCAATCCCTGACCCAATGAAAGTCATGACTGAATCAAAATTCAAAAACTCGCTGAAAAAATGTTGCTCGAGGGTAGTTTTGATAATATATTCTAATTTCTACTGTTATGTACCAAATGAATAATCAATTATATTTTTCCAGATGACTTTACCCCTAGTTGCCTCCACTTAGTTTCCCCCCCCCAAATATTCTTTTGTCAACAATTGAGCTAATATTTCTATTCATTCTTATGTTATTACTATATTATAGTATGAAATGTACTCGATTGCTAAGATTCATAAGAAAAAAAAATATTTAGTTTTGATTTAATTTAATTCTTGGAACATACGTAATGATGGTGTCATGGGTTGGATGGAAGAGCAGTTGCCATTATCTCCGGACTGAATTCCGCCCTTTCATATTGTTAAATTTGATTTGAATGTGTGAATGTGTAAAATTTCAATATGAATAAAGACAAATTACTATTATTATTATTAAATAACGAAGAATCAGTTTCTGTACAAGTGTAGAATAGCAGACTTTTAATCTACCCAAGAATGTTGCTGCGTTAATAAAAAAAACAGTTTCATTTGAACGAGTTATGTCGTATCAGTCAGCAATAAAATACTCATAGATTCCAATACTAATTCTTCATTTCTTCGGATTGTGAAAGTTGAAAAATCAAAACACAGCGAAGAAAAAAATCATCCACCACAAAATAATGACTTTCAAAAAGAATACTTTATTGCGTAATTTTCTCTGGGCAGTTAACAAAACCGCTACACCTGTTTCACTCTACAATCGTTTCTTCAGGTATGTTATAGTAACACTCCTGAAGTAGCTATTGTATAGTGAAACAAGTGTTGTGTATTTTTCTACGGCACTAGCTCAAGTTTCAAAATCGCAAACTCCCACTTCCGTTTTTTATAGCGATTCATTGGAAACTTTTTGATGAATTATAAAACTTGACCATTGTTTCGTCTATTTTTGAATATTTTGTATATATCCAGGATGCAAATTGTCACTTAAGAAATTTGGATATTTCATGCGAATTTTTCGAGTCGTATGAAATAAAACATATGATCCATTTTGGGGCGATAAGTCGAAGGGAACTAGTTATTTTAATATGTGGTGGCACTATTGTGAAATATTGGAATATTTTTGATATTGAAGGATTTCAAATATCATATCTTGCAAACCTTCCATTCCTGAATGGATGCTTTCCAAAGATCTTGAAGATGGGGAAAATTGTTTCTATTCGAAAAAATAGAAGATCGAACAGAATAGATAATTTGAGACAGCTACCTGTCCCACAAAGTTTCGCAAAAATTATTGAATATTCTTTCTTAGACCGTCTCATGGAATTCATCAACCTTATATTATGAATCTAATGCAACACGGTTTTCGTGTTTGTGAATCAACACACTGCCTTGATAAGGTTCATAATTAATTTGGTGCGAGTGATCTGCTCCAATAATTCGTGATTTGATCAGGGCACTCGACTGCGTGAGATATTCGAAGCTACTGGACATTTCAAAACCCTATGAATTGGGGAAGATATTTGGTAAGTGTATATCTTCCTTTTTTGGTAATCGTTCAGAGTTTCTCCTCAATTTGAGATGGACGATCGCTCCACAGAAGTGACATCTGATGTAGGACATGTACAGGAACCCCTGTTTACCAGGTACCTATCTATACTGGGACCTATTCTATTAATTTTACCAATTATGTCATATATGCTGATGACGTTTCTTCAGAGTGTCAGCTGGAAATATGTATGGTTTGAAACATATATGCGAACGTATTTTACTTGCAGGATTCAATTTTCTCTCTCACCTTTTTTAATGATCAGAAAACTCAAATTATTTGATTTCACAATGTTCAGCATGAAATTGAACCTCTGAAATTGAATAAAATATAAATGTACCTGATATGAGTAATGAGGTAAGGTGAAGTAGGGTAATTGTAAGAACTGGGTAAATGTAATAGCATCTTCTAATATTTAGAAAAAAGTGGCGTCTGTTAACGAGTTCCTGTGATTTAAAACTCACTGGTGTTCCCAATAAATAATCTCTCACAGAAATCTATTTGACCAGCTAATTATTTTTAACATTCATTTGCGACAACGTCGTAGGTTATATTTGTTTGACAATTTAACAGGAATATATATATCGGTAGTTGAAGAACTATTTTCATTTTGAAACAAGAGGTTAGTGGATGAAACATATAAATTATATATTTTTTATATGGTGTAGGGTTAGTTTTTATAAAAATAAGTCTCATATCAGATCTAGACCCTGCATTACATTTATCCCGTTATTTTCCTCGATTGGGGCTAATTTCATGGTATCTAGCAGGACAATTGTAATAAGTATATTACATTTAGCCCGGAATGTTTACCTTTGGTTTCAGGTGGAATAATTGTCAGGAATTATTGCACAAAGAGGTAGTGAAGCATTTCGTTGGAAAAATAGTGAAACAAGAAAATGGTTGGTTAGTACTTTTTTTTTTTAATCCACAATAGAAAATTTGTTTGGCCCACACAAGATGACACATATATACTTGATAGAAACAGATGATATAGTACAAATTTTGCTACAGCCGAATCTGGAACGAAAAGGGCTAATTTCTTTTGATATAAAATTTGACTATATTTTGCAGGGGAAAAATTGCATTTTTTTATATTTTTGATTTGTTTTTTGACAAGGCTTTGAAGTTCAACTAGTACAAATGTGTCATACATTTATTACACTTCACCTTAACATTTCTTGGCATTCAAATGGATGTACACCTGGCATGCATAATGTGAACGTTCAATCTCTAAATGAAATTGTGCTCAGTATATGCTAATGAATCTGAGCTTTCTATCTTTTACCAATTCTACTATGGCTCTACGAATTTTTATAGCTCGAAAATATATTGTATTCTGTATTTTTCATGTTTACAAAAGAGGTTTCCGCAGAAATGTTTTCACTTCATACCGCATTGTAATCTGTTGATTTGTTAACGAATTATCGGTATATATATATATATATATATATATATATATATATATATATATATATATATATATATTTATATAATCACTCGGAATGCTCCTGATTATTGTGGACCAAGAGTAAAAACCTCACGGAATTCAAATTCAATTTGAAATATTTTTTACAGTCCGAGAATTTTTTTGGTGAAACGTGTTTCTTCTGTGACAATTCCTATACCAATTTTTTTTTTATAGTACGGAAAATATATGGGAAGGAAAAGAAAAGAAAGGAAAATGGAAGAACATTGTCAACGAAACATTAAGAAAGGATATCACTGATATTGGAGACGATGAAAATATTCCAACCATATGAAATTTTCAGAGGCGTTTTGATGTTGAGTAGTTTTAAAATGCAATGATTGTTAGAGAGGTAGATACTTGTTAACAAGCAGAAATGAATCTTCACATCAAGATATCATAGAGGTCGGAACAAACTATCACCTCAAATACTAAGCAAAAAAAAAACTCTTGTTTATCATCATAATAATTGGGATATTGAAGGTTGAGGAGTCGTTGAACTTGTGAGATTTGCATGATCCTACTATTTTTTCACCTCAACGCCAAATTGAAGTCCATAAAAAGACCTTTTTCATTCAATTCGACGCGGCTTGATACTTTTGTTTCTTGTTTTGGTCGATTTTAAAGAATACCACTTTATATTACCAGAACTAAAATTCTTTCTCTTATTTTGACGTATGCACTAATATATATTTTCTCACATGTTACACAAACTATTATTCAACGGAAATTTCAAAAGTCTGGACTTTTCGAAGAACTATTTTGGTAAAACAAAAACACCACTTACCGGTAGAAGGTGACTCGGAATTCAGACTGAATGCACAATGCGAAAAGCAAATGTCTTAATGCGATTGAATTCCTGAATCTAATCAAGTTTCATCTACTCAGCAGAATCATGGAGTGGCGTGAGATTAGGGCTGCCGACGTCTGAAAAATGAGATCACGTTTGTTGTGTTATAATTTGAACTACATTTTCACTCCTATGCTTGTCGAGGCGCGTGTGAAATGTAGGGCACAAACCTAAACAAAACTTAGGTTGTCAGGGTAACACAACCGCCCATACGTTTTATAATCTATTCAGGGTGAGTTACGAATATTGGAAACACCACACAGCTGATGATTGTCACCGGAAATATAAATAAATATCGTATACTTTCCTTTGAAAAAACAATTTCCTCCCCTTTTACTTGACATTTTTTCACGTCCGTATCACTCAATGTGTTGAACCCCGCCGTGGCCCGAATCAGGTTTCCAATGTTTTTTAGAGCTTCACTATCGTTCTCGAACCTGAAAGATCACAATTGAACTAATTGGCTACTTTAAAAAGTTGAACTCATTTCGTGGAGTTTGGTTGTGAGTCACAGTAAACTCTCGCGAGATTCCATGGAGGGCCGAATGGACCCACTCACTGTGAACCTAACCTACCCTCACTATTTGATCATAACTGAATCGATCAGCTATTTCAATGAGCTCTCGTTCACAACAATGTTTTTTTTTTTGGAATGAAACGTGATCTATTGAGAAAAATTTTATTCTGCCACACGCCTCTTTTGAACACATATTTCGACTTGAATATTTCAAGGCGCTCTTTATTCTTTCCGTAGTTATGGCTATCAAAGTTTGAAAGAAAAGCATATCCGCCTCCTTTTTAGACCTCATTTCGATGCGCGTTCATTTGTTATGTTAACTTTCAAACCGTTTAAAATTTTTTTCGAGTTTTATAGTGAACAATGATTATGATTCAAAAAAAGTGTTGATGAAGTGATTGTGAATAGCATCTGACTTATTAGAACATATGTGGTCCTATCATTTTCTGATTGAAAAAGGAAAGACGTAATATAACTTTTTTCCAAAGTTTGAGAAGCTATTACCTCGGAACGAGGGGAGTGTACCACAGTTTGACTTCAGATTCAACTACTTGGCCAAAATATTTTTCCATGAACTCGGGTGCCAAATAAACAACATTTCCATTCATTTTTATCATACCTACGCGTTGAATTTCAATAACAGCACGTCTTGCTCGACTGTAGTGGCTGCTATGACGGCTCAAGCTGAGATAACTGAAACATGAATCATACCGTTATAATGACAAAATAATTTCTTCCTCATGTGGGATACGTACTTGCGATTTTCCATTCACTAGAGGTGGATGCTGTAACTCCCGAAGACACTGAAAATCGCATATTCGGAAGTCATTTCCCCTCAAATTCTATGGTTAGTTGGTTAGTTATTATCATTCAATCGAGAATTTTGGGCGGTTTTCGACTGACGAAAGTGTTAGACGAAAAGGATTCTCATTTATTATCAATTAGTACCAAATTGTACTTTTCAATCAAAGCATCGTCGAATATGTCGACTTCAGTAGGTATCAAGTGTAAATACCAACCAGATTATTTCAAGCCGGAGAAAGAAAAGAAGAATTTTGGTGCCTACATGAATAATAAGAAATGAAATGAATATAAGCAGCATTCAGGCAATTTAGGATTCAAGAAAAATAAACTTCCTCAGGAGGGATTCAAACACTTTCGTCAGTCGAAAACCGCTCAAGGTTCTCTATTGAACAATAACAACTAAAAAATTGTTGTTCTAAATCAATAGAATTTTGGGGTATGACTTCCGAATATGCGACGGAGAACTCAATATCTTCGGCAGCTCAATGGCTAGAGCATCCATGTAGTAAATGGAACATTGTGGGTTCGAATCCCGCCTGAGGAAGTTTATTCTTTTTGAATTCTGAATTGCCTGAATGCCGCTAACATTCATTCGTTAATTATGCAGATGCCAAACATCTTTTATTGATATTAATGTTTGACGATTGCATTTCGAAAAGTTTCGTGACAGTAACAATTTACTAGTGGTTCACAGTATAAGTAGAATCTCTGAAAGTAGCAGAAGAATCCAAAGCCAATTAATCATAAAGAATCTAACAGGTTATAGGCCCAGAGCAGCTAGAATTGAAGTAATAAATCCATACGATTGTTGTTTTTCCGATATACCGGAAGGATATGAAGACAGATTCTTTGGAAGCAAAAGCGCCATGAATGAAAGTCAACATGACGTCTTTACAAACATATCTTCCGCAGCTGACCGATATGAATTTCTCCAATCGAAAATTCCATGTAGAAACAATTCTGGAAGAAAGGAATAAGCGTACTTCTAGAAACTACTGAAGAAAACGTACAGAGAATGAAAGCAGGAAAAAATGAAACGCACAATAAAGATTCCCAAAAAGCTAAATGTAGCATCGTTCATTGCATTACTGATCGACATATCGAATATATCAAGGATTCCTCAACTCTCCTAAGGAGAACATTGGGTCCGTTACCTCACTGATAATGCCTACCACAGCTGTAGGCGAAACGCCAGGAATAAAAACCTGTGGACCGCGGCAAACACACCTGGGTAACACCCCAGAATCGATCAAGTAATTGTTCATTCAATTTTATACAACTATAGATATAAGAAGCGAGATTGGAAAAGATGTTTTGATTTCGGAGCACCAGATCACTTCGAGTGGAATTGAATAGGGGCCAAAAAAGAAATGAAACAGGGTGAGGTAACTTCAGAGAGAGAAGGAGTTATAGAGGAAGAGGTAGAGTACAAAAAGAGAGAGCATACATAGCCGAAGAAGAAGAAAAAGAAGAAGCTCATTCATAGCTACAGAAGTCGAAACAAACTGTGGGTCGACAAACCAAGAAAATCTATGGCATACATGACTTGGTCACTTGAACAATGAAAGTTGAAAAAGGATGAAACTTCCATACAGCGACAATGTTTGCAGCCCATGCAAACAGAGAAAGTTGGCAACACTGCCTTTTCAAACAAAGATTCTACGAAGGCCGTGTTCCGTTTCCCTGTCTGGTTAACCAGAGTGGTTCTTTCTCTCTCTTTTGGATGGACCCGGTCAATATGATAGAGAGAGAGAGAGACACTCTGGTTCACCAGACATGGAAACGAAACAGGGCTCAAGGTCACGGAATGGTGAATGATCCAGGCGGCCAATTGGAACTCCAACGAAAAATGGCAAACGACACTACCGAACGATAATAGATGACACACTCCATGATAGTGCATCTTCTGAAAACAAAGAACGATGAAAAAAAGAACCTTATGAACTATAATATGCAACCGCAATCGTAAATGTTTTGAAAAGATCGATGCCCGTTCGAGAACAGAACATTCCACACGCATTGGCCTATTTATTGCGGCAAGAGATATCGAGGGAGTTCAGTTGAATACCGATCTAGCGAACTAAAGAGACGAAACAGTGTGATAGTTATTCAAGTAATATATTGAGTTGTGTATCACCTATTTTAGTGGTTTGTTGAGTTGAATGAAGTTGTTTTATTTTGCCGTACCAATCGTCACTCATTTTTGAACCCAAAATAATAACGTAACAATTGGTGTCAGAAGTGACTGAAGAGGCCCAGACATTTCATGGTAAATATAAGAAGGACCAATTATGACGACATGGGGGAACTCGCTAAATGTTGGAGGCCATCGCGTTGCAGCTAGAACAACGACGCCAGGAAGCAAAAGAAGCTGAGGAAAGAATAACGTCGTCAGGAAGAGAAAGAGGCTGAAGAATAATGACGCCGGTATGAAGAGCAACGACGCCGTCAGTGGAGCAAAAAGAAGAAAGGAATCGAATGAGGAACTTCATCGAAGAAACGAAAGAAGAGCTTCAGGAACAAGTCAAGGAAGCGAAAGAAGAAATAGCACGATCACTTCAGGGGCGGATAAAATAAACCCAGGAAGACCTTCTTCGCCAATTCAGCGTACCAATACCTCCACTCTCTGGAACATCTACAAGAGTCAATTTAGGCGGATGCAGAAAAAAAAGGTTGAAAGTGACAGCCCTCATGCTTGCCTCAAAAAGGCATCCGAAATATTATAATCATTTACCTTGGAAAAAGCATCCGAAATACTGCAAGTCCCCCAGTCGAATCTCAGAGGGATAATTGAGTAGTAGTATCTCAGTACTCTGAGAGATGCTTTATCCTATGTTCCCGAGTTTGAAGCTGCCAAGAATGCCTCTCGTCAGTTGCGGAAAGTTCATCAGGTCAGGACCATTACTAAACAAGATAAAGGCAGCCTGAGCAAAGTCCCAGCAGCAGTGGTCGAAAAGCTGGATGCTTTGGAGCAACGCTCGCCAATGGAAGTACCTTCCAACGACCGAAAGTGGCGGCCGAAATGCTACAGCTGTGACAAAGAGGGGCATCTGAGACGACTGTTATATCCGATCAAGGTCCGAAGAAATTGGCGACGTATGGTACTCTAACAGGAACAGAGAGTTCTAGAAAACTCCCCTCAGTCAATGTTAGGGGACGTACATCGGCTCACCCATCAAAAACCCCTGGTTTTTGATTTCCACAGTGAGAAGCGATGGCAATACAAGATCAGTGATAAATAGCTACACTTTCGATAAGTGAAACATTAGGACTACAACATTTACACACCCATTTTGGAAACAGCCACTGGAGATAGAATCACCGTGTTCGGAGAGAGACAGGAATGGACTTGGAAAGTTGGAGACAGAGGCTAACGTCTTGGTAGCTGATATCGTTGACGAATTCATTCTTGGACTTGACATAATGACTACCCATGGATTCGAAACCGATATGAGGAACATGATCTTGATTTTTGGAACCGAGGAAATACTTTTATCGGTACCCGAACAACAACCTCGAATCATTAAACTTGTGATAGCAGAAGATTCCAGATTCCCACCCACCTGCGAGAAGAGCATTGCTGTCGAAGTTATTGGATCTGGTGGGAAATTCTGTAGTGGAACCGACCAAAAACTTCTAGATTTCTGCGTAGCCAAATGCCAGTAACTGTAATAACAAAGTGCTCCATTGAGAGTAGCCAATCCAAAAAACAACAGGATCACACCTGAGCGGGCATTAAAGTATGCAAACCTGTTGCAAATTCACGAAATTTGAAGAGCAGGCCCCAGTCTTCAATAGTCAACAACAGAACTCGTAGCCACTTTCTAGGAATCCTGGAATCACCTCTCGAGGATCCACGAAAGAGGCACGAATCTCGTCCAATACCGAATGAACACCGGTGATACTGCTTCCATCCGAAAACTACCAAGACGACTGTCGTTAAGTAAACAGGAAGAAGCTACGGTCATCACGAAGGAAATGTTACAGAAAAGGGTGATAGAAGAGTCCAGTAAGTCCTTGGTCGTCTCCCATAGTAATGGAAACCAAGAATAATGGATCAATAATATTATGTGTGGACTACAGAATTGTACTAAAAATATACAGCTACCCATCACCCAGAATAGGCGATACCCTAATCGTACTTGCGGTAAAACACTACCATTCATTCCTCCACGGCCGAATCGATCATTCGGTGTTGCAGTAGCTCTTCAACTTCGCAACCCCTGAGAGACAGCTCGCGCGATGGCTATAAAAACTGCAAGTATATTTTTTCAAGATAGGTCATCACTAAGGAAGAAGTCATGGAAAAGCAGACAGTCTCTGAAGAAGACCTTGTCGGGACGGGAGCTGCAAGTAGCAGGAGATAGCAAAACGTGGCCAACCAGTTGGAGGGATAATTGGTCCATAACCAAACGATTCTTTCCAGAGCATGCGTACCAGACTTGCTCGACAAACTCCACGACAGCCGTTTTGGAGGACACTTTGGGATGAACAGAACACTAGCCAGAGTACGCGAGAGGTACCACTGCGTAAACTATCGCCAGGATATGGAGGAATGGTACATATTTAGAGGGAGATGTTGGGCCACGACAACAGCTCTTCATCCCCAGTCAGATTGAATGGTCGAGAGACACAACCGATCAAACTTGAAAATTTTTGTAGAGATAAATTACTCTAACACTAAACTAATAAGGAGATTCTGACCTTGTTAGCCTAACTCGGGTCGAGTGCAAATGATATTAGTTTGGTGTTCGGGCAATTGATCTCTACAAAAAACTTCAACTTTCACAACGAAGGTTCAAATCTCATCGTTTATTCAATGTTCGTGTCCGTCAATCAAAATGATTGGGACAAGCTGGTACCTTTATTTTTGTTGGCGTATAGAAAATCCCAATATGAAGCTTCCGAATACACACCCTCCATGTTGCTACTGATAGGGAGTTGAAACTTTCCATCGAATGGATGCTCGGCAGACTTGGGAGTGATGAAACCGAAGATGTGTCGCTGACAGACTATATGGGGGATCTGAAGACTATCCACGACTTTTTCAGGTCAAAGTTGCAGATGACCAGGGATATTTTTGAAGATCAGGTTCGACAAGAAGTCGATGCCGATAAGCTCAAAGGAGGGCGATGCAGTCTGATTATATCGGCCTCAGCGTAAAAAAAATTGAGTCCCGTTACAGCGGCCTTGAGAAGGACCCTATTTGATATAAAAAAATAAACGGCACAGTCAACAAAGTCGGACTGTGGCCACAACTCGAGCCGGAGGCCGTCTATATCGGAAAATTGAGCCACTACAATGAACGTAACCACCCAATATGGATTAACGACGGATGTTGTCGGGGACAAACAACTTCAGGAAAGGGGGTAGTGTTACGAAATCAACGATCAACAATTCTACGAAAGGATGAACCCCTTTTTCTACACCCACGACTTCCTCTACGCCTATGCAAGTTATTCTGAGAACACTACTCCCATCGACCATTATTGCGATTTATAGCGAATGTTTGAGAACGATGCCGACCGTTATCGCGAATGTTGGAGAATGTCGGAATGGAACATTCCAGATGCATTGGCCTATATATTGCGGCACAGATGGCGGGGGAGTTCAGTTGAATGTCGAAATCGCGATCGAGCAAAAGAAACAGGGCAATAGTTATTTGAGTGATATTTTGACTTATGTATCATCAGCTTTAGTTGTTTCTGGAGTTTGTTAGAATACAGTTCTTAAATTTTGTCACTCATTTCGAAATCCAGAGTGAAAAGTAACAAGATAATTCTAATGGATATAGACTGGAAATAACAGCCACTGATATAATCATAATAACACGAGATGTACGTTTTGATGAAACGATGAAATCATTTATGATCTAGTCATAAGTCAAATTAGAACAAATATAGAAATACACTCGAAAAATGATGAGGTTTCAAAGAGCAATTCACAAGATCGGACTGTAGATAATGAGAGCAAACGGGTTTCTAGAAATGAGGAATTTCAGCAAGAAATAGAGAATGAAAGCCAGTACCTACTCTCACAGAGACGAACGAGAACTAGAGAAATAAACCCACCCTATCGATGCAACGACCACGAAGTATAGTTGGCAATTGTTTTATTTCTGGGAAACCAGAAGATTTTGACCAAGCTATGTAAATGGGACAGGGGTGGAAAGAAGCTATAAAATCTGAGGTCGAAGAACATGAAAAACATAATTCCTGGGTGTATTCAATGTTGCAATGGAGAAAAGAGAGCAATACACAAACGTTGAGTTTATGAAGTGAAAAAAAAATGGAACCAAAAAAGGCGAGACTCGTAGCTAAAGACTACCAAGAAACGGCCAACTATAATTTAGATTGTCGAAGTGGTGTAAATTTGTTGAACTTCTCGTTGGAGTGGCGTTGCGATCTCAATTCATCCCAACGCCACTCTAGCTTGGTAATCTCTAATAATTCCATTATTCATTTTGGAATAATTTCAGATTCATATCCGAGAGAGCAATGCCGCCATTTCGTTTTCGGTTCTTTTCATAATCTGGATTTTCATGGCTACATTTCAGATGAAGCCTTTCGAATGGTGCATGATTCGTAATGGAAACAAACCTTCAAATATGGTTTTCATATATTTTTGTTTTGTGTTTTTTTCATTTGTGAATTATTAATGGCCTATATAAGTAACCAAATCTTCTCTTACACACCACACACATTTGATTTTCGACAATTGAAAAATAGGACCACCACCAAGGTATTGGTAATTTTGTTCACATCTCGAAAAATTGAAAGCCTATAACCCCAAATCCCAATATAATTCAATATTATAATCGAAATCTGCGGACTGTTTTCACAACGTCGGCCTTCAATATGAGTTTTGAATTTTCAAAAATGTCGATGAAAGAGGGTTATGTACTATTCATCAAGTATTACGGTATTACTGAAAGGTTCTAGCTTCCGCTACCCAGTCTGAATTGGCAGATCGTTGATTTAGTTACCTATTTCACAAATGGATTATTTCCGGGTATCACACTTGCGTTAACCTTATTGGTACCAAGTTTTTCATGTATACCTGAGTACAAGTCACCTTGTATTCCATATAGGCTGTAATGAAATACTCAATATGGGCTACCCTTCTTTATTGATAATTCAAAAATCAAATCGCATAATCATAGCGATATTCAGTTACCATCCTATCAGATTTTGGTCTATATGAAATGGGTTGTATGTTGTACCCGAGTCTGACCGATACTGATATATTTGGGATTAACCAGTTACTGCTTAATTGACAAGTATTTTGAATATCTGTCATCTAAAGAGATCAAATTGACAGGAAGACGAATCATTTTGACAGGTGAGAAATGATTCGGAAATGAGTAATATCTAAAATATTTCTGAAGGGATAAAGGCCATGAAATAAGTTAAATTTCTAAACAGTGATTTGACGACGATTATCAAGCCATGTCAGCAAAAGACCTATCATTCACTTTGAATTCAGGAGGTAAAATTCCTATGGTTGGATGTGAGTATTCTCTGTTGAGAACTATGGAAGATTTGTGATAGGAGTATCTTTTAGGTGGGACCAATGGTATCGTTGGAGTGAAACAAATCAAAGAAATCCTAGACTATGCATTGGAAGCAGGCTATCGCCTTATAGGTAACATTATCTATATTTCGTCAAATTTCTTCAGTTAGCACATATGTTGAATCAGTTCCGTAGTAGAAAATACAAATATATTTCAGTTCATTTGATAATTCAGCCATTACAAAATTCATCAGTCATTTGCACATTATAAACTCATCTTGTTTCGTGAGGAGGTGCATGCAAGAATCAAATCGGATACTAATGAGCAAATGTTGTATGTCTTCTGTTTGGACCCGATGGAATCATAGGTGGAATCTCATTAGCCCGCTGCCACCTAGTTAACAAAAATAGTGTCAACGCATGAATACGAAAATATGGCCTTCCAAAGTTCAGGAGGACATATTCCGCCTTATTTTCCGCTGCGTTTTGACTTCGTATTCGTGTTTAGCGACTCGAAATGCAAGTTGGCACTAATTTCATTTCGAAACACGGTGGCGGCGCGGCGGTGTAATAGTCCAGTAATCCTACGAATGGCCCAATGATGAAGTATTTTTTGATGATAACCGGAAACAAAAAAATATGGTAGTATATAGTAGAAAATTCAAAGAAATGTGGCGTTTTTTACATATCTCTAGCTACCCCCAGATTCTATTTCACGAATACGATTGTCGAGTAGCTCAATAGAATCTGGGCTCTGATGTAGAACATAACCTAAAACCGCGGGCATATCTGACAGACGACAGTAAATGGCAGTTGTGAATCCAGCCTGCTGGACAAACAAACGGATCTACAAATGCTTATTGTGCATTTGTGTCATGTTTCATGATATTTTTTCTCGATGATACCTCAATTTTGAGCGATTGTGAAATGTGGTAGGCGGCAGAGATACTCCATCGATTCCCTTCTATTTTCGACAATAGAAAAAATTTAATCCTCTTGCTGAAAAGAGACGTGAATTGAATAGGGTGCAGTGATTTGTTTATGCCGTAATGAAGTCGTCAAAAAAATATTTTCTTTTCGAAGGCAAGAGGAAAGTACTCGAAATAATCGATGTTCCAAAAATTTTATTATTCCAGATGATGGAGAATTCGTATGGCAGTTCATATACAGGGTGTAGTGAATTGTTTTGGCCGTGAAAAAGTTCTTAAAACATATTTTTTTTTACATTACTTATTTTATTATATTATGACGGCCAAAACAATTCACTGCATCCTGTATATTAAGTCTCATTCGATGTCTCCATCACCTGGAATAATCAAATTTTCGAGTACTTGACTCTTGTGTATAAACTCTCTTCCGATATCTTCGTCACCTGGAATAATATAAAAAATTGGCAAACAGGTTAAATCGACTAGTATATTCTTGTCCCCGGAAATGAAATATTTTTCTTTGGCTTCATTATGGCCAAAACTTCGGCCTGCCTCTAGGAAGTTTGGTGTAATTCCATATAAGAGGTTTATCTCCGATGGATTCTGTTCCTTATCATATCCTTTCTGGAAGTTTTTCAAGATGTAGTAGATGGAGTACTATTTATCGTAAGAATTTCAGCCACTAGTTTTGTTCGTAGTATAATTTTTTATGTCACTGCCTTCTTGAATGTCTTTGAATGAATTGTTGAAAAAAAGCTTATGAAAACAGGACAACATATCTGATCAAAGAAAACTCTGAACAAAATGCGTCTCAAGACGCAAAATACCATTATAACTTAGCATGCCTTGCCGTTTTTTATCATGTTTAATTGATCTATTAGGCACTGAATATGTGCCAGTTTTATCTAGTAGCACTTGTAAATAATGATACCTTGCCACAATTCCCAAGTTGAATATAGTAATTATAAAACAAGTCAATGTGTGATTTTCACTAGACAGTTCAAAAAATCGCTATACTCGTTTAACTACACCTTCTTCATGGGTGTTACAATACTGCCATATATAATAGCTTCTTCAAGGGTATTATGGTGATACCCCTGTAAGAGTTATCGTATATATGGTATAACCATAACACGCTTGGATAGTGAAACACGCGTATCGGTGTTTTTTCTTCAATTGCATTTATCTTGGACTTTCATCAATTATTCACCAATTTCATGAGGTATTCTCCATTGCAGAGAAATAATCATTAGGTATTGTTGAAATTTGAATATAATTCGTTTCTATGGCCATGTTGTAGTTATCTTTATTTAACATCAATAAAATCAACTTCTATGGTATTCCATTGATTATGAAATTATTTTTACATTTATCGAATTGCAGACACCGCTGCGATGTATGGCAATGAAGCGGACGTTGGTAAAGCTCTTAAAGAACTTCTTCCCAAATACGGTCTATCTAGAGGAGATATATTCATCACCACAAAATTACGTAAGTAGTTATGTTAACGGTTTTTTCATAATTTTCAATAATTTTTCCCATTATTTTTCGGAGAATTTACGATAAGAAATAATACTTCTTACCCAAGTTGAATTATGTATACCTACAAGAAACACGTGCTACTCCTCAATAAATGATGATTCACACCTTGTATGTTGAATGAAAGTTAAGCTAGAGCAATGATAATGGATAAACGATGAGATTGGAACCTTTGGTGACAAAGTTGAGTATTTTGTTGGGATCGATTACCCTAACACTGAAGTGATATTATTTGGCCTAAAACCGCGTTTTGCTAACATGGTTAGTATCTTCTGGAGTCTGGAGAAGAAAACTGATACTGAATCTGAGGACTAGGGTTAGCTATTCATATATTTCACAATCTAAGGTAGTGCAAAAACTACCTGCAAAGTATTTTGGTCTGATGTGGACTTCTGTTGCATATAATACTTCTTATGAATCACAACAGCTCCTTGGTAATCCAAAAGATAGAAAACACAGAAAAGTCAGGAATTTTCGAAATCAATTGTCAAGATTGCAACAAAAAATACATTTGCTAGGGCCGAGGATCTATGAAACCCTTTCCTTCAGATTCAGTATCAGTTTTCTTCTCCTGTAGATCCTAAGTTTGTTAGCAGAAAGCGCTTCGAGTGCGAATGATATCAGTTTGGTGTTAGGGTAATTGATCTCTACAAAAATTTCCAATGAGAATAAATACAACCATCATGGTTGAGAATGAGAAACTGAGTGAGATTTCTGAACAAAAATTAAAAACGACAAAAATGGCAAACAACTGATATCAAAAATGAAAAAAATTGTAATTCAAGAGTTACAGGCAGAGAAAATGCCGATAGGGGCATTATCATCTTCATCACTGTTGCCTTTTTCGTTTTCTTACGGTGATAGATATTGGTATCTCGCACCAACGTGAGATATCATTGAAATAATTTGAAAGAGACAAAGCTACAGGCTCCAGTTGTGACCATTATTTTCTAAAGAATTCAACTCAAAACCTGGGCTATGAATTTCCATATACCTTTAACTTTCATATCAAATCTCTCTTGTGTGACTTAAGGTATTCAAGTTAGTTATCGTTCTAATAGAACGCAAATACGCGATTATCGCAAGTTCCACGAATTTCACTCATCTCAATCAGTGATCACACATACATATTTTGCATAGATGTCCTCATTGTCAGGACGTATCACTACGTCGAATTCCTCTTGCGGCGAATTCCCACTACTCCGAAAATCATCCCCACCACTTACGTCACCAAAAGACGATCGTTATCGAAGCTGGATCCCATTCGGCGTAATGGGAATTCGACTTAGTGCCACAACATGCACTTTCGATATCAACACCACAGTAGTGGCACCACGGCGAATTACGGATCGTCGGTCATAATAAAGATTTATTGCATATCATCTGGAGTATACGGTATGCCTTACAATGACATGTACGCATGCGCAATAGTAAACAAAATTTATAACGTCGTTCGTACATCGATATATAATAGCGTTAAGATATAACGTATACGGTATACATTCTGCAACTTTGCAATAACTCTCTAATAATAACAACGAATAATACCGAAAGATTTCTCTTTCATGCTGTGAATCGAAGGATTGATGCAAGGGTGGTCATTTTTTGTGAGAATAGTTCTTCCAAAGTGAATAATTTAGATTTTTCATTGATTTTTACGAGTATTAATAAATTTACATATGAATTTGGTTTTTAATTGTGAATGAAAAATGCATTTTATCATAATCACCTTAGAAAATACTGTCGACGTGTGGCCTATTGAGAATGAAATAAAGTTGGATTTTTGTAGTTAGCGTTAATAGATTTCTAGCGGCGTACGTGCTTACTTCTGCCAATGGTGATTAGAATTTTGAAAAAAGTTACATTTTAAAGTTATCGATAACAGTGATTTCTTCACAGTATGGACCTTCCTTATTTCGAGAGATATTAGAACTCCTATCATGTTCGGGAAACATCGTGCCAACCATTATCCCTTCATAAACTCTTTATTGTAATTTTTTGTTATATAACTTTTTTTTTTTATTTTCATATTTTTCAAAATCACTGCTTTTGCCACAATATCGTTTTATATCGATGGAATCCAGAATATTTGTTTGTAATATTCGATCTACAATCCAGTTATCCCGCCTGCAACGATTGAATCGAGCTCACAGGATAATTTTACCTACAGATATTTCTTGTTCACTTTGCATTCTGATTTATTTTAGTTTATGTTTCGATATGCACATATGAAATAATGTTGTTATACTTCAATACGTCTTGTAAGGGACAACATTTGTTGAATTGTATTAGTAATTTCTTTATAATCAAGACTTTCGATTGGTGTATCAAAGCCAAGTAGTTCTGACAAGTTATTGCAATGTTACATTCTAATCGATGTAGCGAAAACTTCAACTCATCACACATCGGAGATGATATTTCGAATAAAGTTTTTAATTTCTTCAGATATTTTCAAAACTTTTTTTTCTTTTTAATGGAGAATTGAATGTCAGAGTAATGCGATTTATTTGAAGTCAATGTGGCACTGCGTTGTTATTTTGAAATTTCATAATATGATTGATATGATAACTGATATATTTATCAAGCACAATGAAGCATGTTATGGGTATGTAATATTGATTGAAACTATGTCACAGTTATACAAGTATACAAATACACTATTCTTTGTTTTACTTAGAGGGACCAAGTAACTAGTTGGAATTTCACATTTTTATATGGCACTTCTACTGCAACCATGTAGGGTTTATTGTGGCTACTAGGTAGTAAGTGATTCAAATTCTGTTATTCCTACCTCTTGCTTCGTCCTCCATCCTGAAAAATAGGCACACATCTTTTTTTTTGCTTCTAGTATTTTTCCATTGAATTTTTCCATATACAATTCTAACACAATTTTACATTTTCTATAATTTTGATCGTAACGATTTTTATACGTCCAACCGTTGACCACCAACGAGAGGAGGGAAATAAGGTAGGTATAATTCCACCATTCTTGTTATTTCAAGCCACAAGAACTATAGTGAAGCTTCATTTTGGCAGAAAAAATCGGTGTATTGAATTTCCAGAAGATTCACTTCTAAAATCAATGAGAAATTAGGAGAAAAGTGGAGAATTTAAGAGAGAAAGATATAACAAAAAAAAAATTGGATTTTGCGAAACTTAAAAACGCATTTCGAACAATTAGAAATCATTTGGAAATACTATAACATACCTTCAACTTTTACTGAATCCTCAATGAATAGGTACTCTCCTTCCTTTCACATCACAGACAAGCTGATCGGTCATGTATGTCTAGATCCCGAGGATCAAGGCCAGAAAGCAACCAAAGCTCTGCAGAAGTCTTTAGAAAAATTAGATTGTGGATATATTGATCTCTACCTGATCAATTGGCCAGGTTCCTATGGAATAAGCGCATCGAGCAAAGAAAACGCTATTTTGAGGGCAAAAAGTTGGCAGTGTATGGTGGCAGCTGTGAAAGAAGGACTGGTGAAGCACATAGGAGTCTCTAGTTATACTGTCAAACATTTAAAAGAATTATTGAAAAATGACCATGGAATCAAGCCATGCGTTAATCAGGTGAGTAGCTTTACAGTGTACGATGAACTTCGATTCATATCGCTTCAAAAGGTCATCTGATATTTTTTCCAGTATAGGATACTTTATCATGTTGGTTTCAAACCGGAATTATAACTCATTTCCACAATCCCATAGCCGAAATTATATAGATCTGCTGGATAGTTCAAAGCAGAACTTTTCAATAAACCCTCGCACCACCCCATTCACTCCCCTTGCAGTCCCCTTTCACTCTCCCTGCCCCACTAATTTTCAAACAACTCCATAGTCTCACTCACTCGCAGTCTATTGTTCGAATCACGGCACCAACACCATTTTTTTTCTCAACATTTTCATTCAATTCCTCAACACCAGTTGGTTCAAATCGAGATGAATGAAATAGCCGAAACCAGCTATAGTCTCCGAAATTATTTGAATATCCGAAACCAGATCAGCTGAATAGTTATTACGAATCAAGATTTTTTTTATATGCAGATTCACATGAAAGGGAATCCCTGTAATGTTCAAAGAGCACCGCGTGAATCAAAGGACAGGAGATACGAATCAACATTCACTTTGAATTTCTGAAGTTTGTAAGCCTCAGGAAAAACCTCTTTTGGCAAGGAGTTCCAAAGCTCAGTTGTTCTATTGAAAAAAGATCCCTGAGCTAGAGAAGTTCGACAGGTTTCCAAATTAATAACAAAGGGGTGGGAATTCTGTACTCGTCGAGTCTTCCGTGTAGATATTGCCAAGGGGGGAACGATTGACAACAATTCGGAAGTGCATCGACCGTGAAAGTATCTATAGAAGAGAGACAAGTCTCCGACCCTTCTACGATGTTCCAATGAAGTGAGCGAGACTGTGAACGATGAATCACCAAAAAGACGAATTGCCTTTCTCTGAATAGAATCGAGAAGCCTCAATGAATGTTTTGGTGCCGAAATCAGCAAGATAGTTGGTTCGATTCGAGATGAATGAAGTAGCCGCTAAAATACCAGTTGAAGTCTTCGAAATTAACACGTTGAAGGACAGAGGTGCTTATTGGCGTCTTTGTCTGAACATGTGATATGGCACAACGCTTATCAGCGTCTTCAGCTTGAGGGTCGATAATGACACGACGCCGTTGAGCGTTTGCGATACCATACAATATAATGTATTTCAATCGGCACTGTCAGAATATATTCGAACATCAGCTACGTAGTGTCACGCAATTCAAGTTTAATTCCCAATTTTCATCCCCCCTTCTGATTTATACACACCTTTGATACTTATCTCTCAAAAAATTGTAATTAGTGCCTTCCAAATATTTCCACTGTCCTTCAACGTGTTAATTGAACAGCCGAAACCAGATCAGCTGAATGCTTGGTACGAATCAAGATGAATAAAATAGCCGAAATTAGCTATAGTCTCCGAAATCATTTGAATATCCGAATCCAGATCAGCTATTTAGTTATTACGAATCAAGATGAATCAATTTGAATGGCCGAAATCAGCAAGATAGTTGGTTTGAATCGACAGAAATGAAACAGCCGCTAATAGATCAGTTGAATAGATAGTTCGACTGAAATTATATAGATCAACTCCACAATCGCAATGCCACCCAATAGCCGAAAATCACTTGTAGTGTCACTGAATTTTCATTTGAATTCGCAGTGTAGGGTAATTGCCGAATTCGCACTGCCGCGCCATGGTTCGAATATTCAATAGAATTTTCAAACAATAGCCGAATTTTCGCAGTGCTGCTTCGAATTTTTAATCAATAGCCGAGTTCTCATTCGCAGCTGATCTCAGCTCGAATCCTAACACCATTCAATTTTTTTTCAGCTGCTTCGAATTTTTATCCCCACTGCCACTACGAAGTCGATC